>JAQIUQ010000164.1:275000-427257 GCA_030378365.1 Hybognathus amarus
TACCAAAGGATATGCAATATGCATGTTTGAGATGATAATGAACAGCGACTGGTTTATTGTTTGTTGTCTCCAGAGGGAAGGGAGTGAGAGTGGGGTTGTTTATAACACACTGGGCTCCAACATCTGCATGGGAGACCACAAGGTGATCAGATCTCTCAAACATCCCATCCAAATGTTTCAACGAATGCTGATGGATGAATCAATTACTCAAATGACTATTTTATTGGTTATGTTTTATGTCTTTTCTCCAGCCTGTTTTCCTGTTTTTTCCACTGAAGACAATTGCACATTGACACTAGGAGAGTCAAAGGGTGAGGATTTTCAGGTTGTTGTTTTTTTCCTCCCAATATATTCTTATAATATGGACAATACATTATACTGGTGTGATGTAAAGAAATACAATACAACCATATTGGCAATTAATTCAGTTCTATAAATGAAGAGTTTGGTTCCAAAACGCTATAAATCCATTTTGATGAATTTGAGTAAAACTGTGTTTTCTTTAGCAAGAAAATGGAAAGATGAAAACCACTATTTTCTGTTTCAAATTTTCACATAGAATTTGTAGGTTATAATATCAATATAAAGTTAAATCCAGGTTTTGATTTTCAAAGATTTATTATAAAAAACAGATGTTTTTTCCCAAAATGCAATAAATCCATTAATTTATTTTTTTCAATATGCAATTAATCAAAATAAAATTTTATACACATTGAATTTCTTGTGCATACTATAAATCCATTGCTTTAATATAACAATATTTGGTAAAACTTTAAGGGTACATGTCATGAATTATCATGAATTCATGGATAAATGAATCATGCATGAATTATGCATTCATTCATACATTAATATCATCAGGAACTAACAACGTTTTTTTTTAACAGTTCAACGTTTTTCATTCATGACTTCATGGATGAACAACACCTTAATTAAAACATTAACTAAGATGAGCACATCATCATGAATTATGATTTATTAAGCATGATCTAACGTTACTTCTGCATATCGCTGTTGTCAACCTTGGGATGTCGCTGCTGAGCTTTTTTGACGGCGATCAGCTGTAAAATGGCTCGGTCCTGCTCGGTTTTCGTTGACTTTGAATAAAACAACTGAAAGTTTTTCAAAATATCCCCTGGGGTCAGTGTGTCAGCGTGACAGAAGTTTGATGCTGTCGTGTGAGAACAAGCAACAGCCGGCATTTCCTCCTCCCGAGTGCCTCATCTTCTTTATCTCACGTAAATGATTTGATTTCGAGGTCACGTTTACCCATGCAGGATATGCCTTACACACCGCAGGTTCACCAATGCTGTCAAAATTATTAATTTTTTTTGTTTGTTTGTTGATCGAAAGGACAAAATAGAGAAAACCTAGGAAGCCGGATGTAGTTAAAGCGCTGCCGTTACTGTTTACATTGCGTGGAATGGTGCGTTGTGATTGGTTAAGCGGATATTGTCGCATTTTGCAGAAAAGGGAGACTGGCGTTTGTCGCGGTTTGGAAAGAAAGGGAGAAAACATTACATAATAACATGGCGGATATCGCATTTTACGTAAATTTTTTAACATTGTTTTGTATCTGGTCGGCATTGAAAAGTCCGATTTTTGCAGTAACTCATTTTTAAAAATGGCGTTTATCGCGTTTTGGAACCAAACTCTTCATATATAATTTCTTAAATTACCTCAAATTGTGTAAAAAAACTCACCAATAGAATTAACTTTATTTGTTATGTTAAAGATTAACAGCAGTGTGACTCGAATTTCAACTAAAACTATATAAAATTGCATAGTTGTAATATTTTAATAATTATTATGCATCTCATTTTATATTATGCATCCTAATATTCATTGAGTAAATATGGAATGTTTGTACTTTTACACATATATTCGTCACACAAGTGAAATAACAAAGACAAAAAGGTGATTAAATTGGTTTTGACAGGTAACAAAAGCTACAATATTCCTCATTTATGTAATTCCCTCCCAAGGCATACCGTACGAAAAAAAGAGGGGGTGAGACCTGGTTGATTAGTGTTTTGAACCTTATGGTAAAGGCGTGACATTTCCAAAATACGTTCGAAGCGGTTGACCAATCACAATACACTGGTCCAATCAGAGCACATTGTGTTTTTTTTTTTTTTAAAGGAGGGGCTTTATAGAAACTAGACCTAAACAGAGCATTGCTGGCCGTCTGGGAAGAGAGTTGCTGCGACAATGTAAAATATGTGAAAAAAAGTTTTTTGAACATTCAAACATGAAATCCCACTAAATCAAGACTTTGAAAAAGGGCATAACATACTTGATGTTGAAAAAAGGTTTATGTCCACGTTATTTGTCAACCACCCAAGTACACCTCTCCCATTTCCAGACTGAGTCGCAGAATGTCCGTCCGTCCACTTAAGCGCTCTGTTCTGATCTTCCCGCGTGAGCCGTCAGCAGCCCCTCGGTCCTCATTTACTGTGACGCCGAGCCGAGATGATGGAAGATTCGGGTCCCGCTGCTCGTCTCCTGATCTATGTCTGTTGGATTCCCTGGCTCTCAAGCCTACGCAAGCAATTCCACCGCACTGGACCATAAACGCACCAGTGTTCATTAATTACAGATACACAGAACACAGATCTATCCTGCATTGTTGGCCCATATTGGCATTTTTAGGGCGGTGATTTTGTTTTGCTGGCAGTTTTATGTGTTCTATAGGTTACGCTTGTCTATTCTTTAGATGGGTTTACAACTGCAGCTGGTCTGTCGTTTAATCTCCAAATAGACTTAAATTATGGACATTGGGATTCTTTGGTCCTTAAATTGAAGAATTGGGGTCTAAAGTGGATTGTGCAGGGTTTTTGTTTTGTTTTGTTTAATATTATGTGCAAGACAGCACAATGTACATTGTAAAACATTTCAGTCTGAAAATATACTGAAATACAGTATCATAAAAATTTTGACAAAATTACACATTCATAATTTCGCAGCTTTTCTGTTTAATTCCAACGCCATCTCACAACCAATTCGTACACATAAATATGTACGAGTGATTAAAAAGTGGCTAATTCGTACTAATTCATATGACCTCACTCATATAAATTCGTACCATTTGTCTAAACCCACGTGATGGGTAGGTTTAGGGGCGGGGTCAGGGGTAGGTCATTCGTACGAATTCATACGAATTGACCAATTTATAAAATATGTACGATTTAGCAAAAATGCCTCTGCACTTGCTCCCAATTTCTCCCAAATTGTAAAATTGACCCACAACATATTTAACTACTGTAATGTCACAATGATACACTAGCGTTTAAAAGTTTGGGTCCGGGAAACATTATTTATTTTCTTATGTTGACCATTCATTTGATCAAAAATACAGTCTGTGAAATATTATTAAAATAAAAAAAGAAAACGATCCTTTAATGTATTTGTTTTCACATTTATTGACTGACAGCTCTCCTGTCCTTATGTTGAGAGAAATTGGGAGAAAGTGCAGAGGCGTTGTGTGTATTATTACGAATTAGCCACCTCTTAAAATTCGTAATCGATTTCCCATGAGATCGAGTTGTTAATTCTTGTACATTCATAAACCCATTTCTGTGCATTCATAAACCCAATATCATTCTTTCCGATTTACACTGTTTACTTTTTTTCTACAATTACTAAAAATAATAACAGCACATTTCCACCAGATGAACAAACCATAGAATGATTTTATCAAGATAAATATTTCGGGTTCAAATTATTTCAATATATAATGGGAAGTGTACGTCTTAAGGGATATCTCCACCGTTTTTGTTTTTTTTGTTTGTTTTTTTCATATTAAACTATGTTATTCCCTTAACTAAGACGAGTTGATACATACCTCTGTCGTCTCAGTGCGTGCACTCAATCGCTCTAGCACCGAGACACTTTGATGGCACTTAACTAGCCCAGTTCATTCAATATGGGCCAAGCAGAGAAGCGATCAAACACCTCCACGTTTTCCCCTATTTAAATACAGTTACTCAAGCAGTGTAACTCGACCTAGGAGGGTGACACAAAATAAAAAGTTGCGCTTTTTCTAAACGTGAAAATGGATAACTATATTGTATGGCAGAATACCAAAGTCTACTCACTCGTAAAAAGTCCTCTCCCTCTCCTGAGTGATGATATTACTGCGCCGAGTCGAAGTGTTCCCAAGCACTTGCTGTGGTATTCCGCCATACACAGGGTTTTAGCGGGTCTTAAAAAGTCTTAAAAAGTCTAAAATTCTGAACTTTAAATTTAAGGCCTTAAAAAGTCTTAAAAACGGCCAGATTTTCATCCGAGGTCTTAAATTTAATTTAGTCAGGTCTTAAAAAGATTTTACCCTTGTTCATTTGCCAAAACTCTGGCCGCTGAAAGTTATTACAAAGTAGCAAAAAAGTATTGGGTCGTAGATTACAAAGCGGAGCTCTAGTGCAGGGGTTCAAACCGTTCGAACACGCCGCTCGCGCGCAAGCATTAGCTTGTGGCTTGATACGAGGTAGCTCGCCAAGAGGCTATTTACACACCGGGTTTGCGCGCTGAAGTACATTCAAATATAGGTGCGTGACATCCGCAGTGAGATTGAAAAAATCTCACAATTTCAGATTCAGAATGCCGCAACGAACCGAAAAACCAACCCATCAGCCCCTTCCGTAACAACATTGAAAGCTCAGTCAACATGAAGATTCGCGGTGCACCCAAACACTACGGGTGTTCTTCTCTTCTCCGTCAATAAATCTTGTAGCAGACCTAACGTTTCAGCAAACTTTTCTCAGTGGTGGAAATCCATTGGCTACTAAAACGTCTTTGTCGTTGTGGAGAGCGCAGTGCGTGGTTGCATAGCAGACGCATGACAGACGCAACAGGAAAATCGGCCCAAATTTTACTATTAATAATAAAAGATAAGGGGATGTGAATGTCATTAATGTATCATTTTTTGACTCCAGCTTTTTATAAAAGTTTATTTAAAGACTTTATTTTAACTAGATAACCTGTTGCAAGACACTCCTTTAAAATCTGGCCATCATTTTTAATGGTATTTTAATGTTTATGTAAACAAAAAGTGCATATTAATGCTAATTTTATTTGCTGAGTTTTGACATACATTTCGCAAATTGATTTCAGAATTATCATGAAAATAAATGTTCATGCCATTTAATCTCTAGGTATGATCAACTAAAATCAACTATAATTGTGTTTTTACAGTATAAAATGCAAAGTGCAAATTTCTATACTTTCTGTAAATGTTATTTTCTCTGACGCTCTTTCACACACACACAAACACACACAAAATTTCCGAATATTTTTTATTTGAAATTTTGGTAATGTGTCGTGTAGGTCTTAAATTTCAATGTTTATAGTCTTAAAATGTCTTAAAAGGTCTTAAATTTGACTTACTGAAACCTGGCAGAAACCCTGCATACAATATAGTTAACCACTTTACACGCTTAGAAAAATGCAACGTTTTATTTTGTGTCACCGTCCTAGGTCGAGTTACACTACTCGTGTAACTGTATTTAAATTTTCTCAATACCAAGTACGCAAACTTCGGACTTGTTTCCTTGGTAGTTCGGACTTGCCAAGTTCGACTCCGGAGAACGAACTCCTGAGGACGAGAGGACGCAAGTCCGGTTCTTCTGCAAATGGAACAGAGCGTACTTCATCGCGTCACTCAGCAAGCTGTGGCTGCTCCTGTTATCTCTATATATATATTTTAGTCAACAATAAAACGAAATATGCTACAAATCTGCCTCTTTTCGTCAACAATAAAATGAAGTATTTTATAAAACACCACTCTGCCTCTTTTCATTAAAAAAAATCTACATATTTGCCTAATGGCCATGTGGTGCAGTCAACACGATTCTCCTCACTGCATTGAATAAATGAACATGATCTTTTTGTTTTCATTTTAAAAATATGAAACATTGATTTTTACTTACATTTATCAAACAGAGACAGGGTTGAGTCATTTTATTTTATTGTTCATATAGTGAAGATAATTAAAAAAATATTGTTACAGTTAAATAGCCTAAATATTTAAAGTTATGAAACTTCAAAAAACAATTTTTTGCCATGGAACAAACTATAGTGTAATGAGACCAAAGATAGACTTATACACAAGACAAATTATACGTCAAGTTTATCCACTAGACTTGAGAGATCAGAGACAGCGGCAAACGTCAGAAGCACTAGCCGAGGCAAAGCTGTTCCAGTCGGGGATGAGCTGCGCGGTGAAAGCTCCGAAATAGGTATCTTTATAAATAAACTACAGATTTGAGATTTAAACAACCACATTCTCGCCTGAAACACTCTTAAAATTACATTTCATGACACGATAACAGTAGTATTTTGATATTATGTGGGTTTTCTCCTCTGCTATTGACGCTTGCTGGTTGGTGCGAGATGCATTCTGGGATACCTGGCTATCTCAAGTCTGCACAAGTCACCTCTCGATGCATCCTCGGTAAACGGGGCGGATCAAGAACACATCCGGGGATTTGAAGTGGACTTGGCTAGATGTGAACTTTGAATTGGAATAGTACTTGGGCAGTGACTGATGATGTTTTACAAGTCCACAAGAACACAAGTACAGACAAGTACGCATATTGAGAAACGGCTATAGTTTAATATGAATAAACGGTGGAGTATCCCTTTAAGACAAGTAACTGGTCACATACCATTTTTTTTAAATCACCCTTTTCCTTCAGTAAATCCAAAAATATTTCATGTCAAATACCCATAAACCAAACAATTCATTTACAAAGTTGTCATGTGCAAAATTAACATGTTTTCATAAATAAGTTTTAAATTAACACTTCTTCTCTCTTTTTCAGGACTTCCTGTGTTGTTGACGTGTTCCTGAGAGGTTATTCTGTGGTCATCTCTTCCGATCATACCAGGGTCTCCACAACAAGTACACACTCACTCTCACACACCGAGACAATGAGAAAACCCCTACAGGACCCCCTGAAATCTCCTGGCAAACTCAAGTGGGCACACAATCTAAAGGACAAGAACTGTTCATTTTCTGATATGTTCTCTTAGTTTTAGTTTCGTCATAATGCACATTTATCAAATACTTCAGGTTTCTTCATTAAGCGTGACTTCAGAAATTTCTGAACAAAGAAAAATAGGACAAAATCAAAAAGGACCAAGAGAAAGAGCACAAAGACTTCTCAAAGCTCTAAACTCCTGACTTTTCTGAAACAACTAAGCTTAAGACTTTGCATAGAGTGGGAATTAGCAACTCCATTCGTTTGCTTTTACTCGTTGTATGCGAATGCAAGTACAAGTATGCTGAAAATAGCACACCGTATCCAAACGCAAGCTGCTGCGACGCACAAGCTGTGGCTGTTTGACTCCTGAATCTTCTTTGCATTGACGTTCATCATCCGTGTGCATGCGGGTCAAGTAAAGTGCGGCCTGACACTGTAGCTTTCAGCTAGTTGCTTTTCAGTTCTTATACTTCCTGCATATGTGAGTATGGAATCATAATCGTGTGTTTTTGCATTTACACTCGCCTCAGCACTTATGGCTGTCAGCGTGTTCTTCAGCTTCAGTCATTGTCTCTGCGGGGTTGTTAGTCAAGACTCTCGGATCAATAGAATATGTACAGGACAGCAAGGGACAAGTTATAAAGCCATTAGCACTTGTGAATTATGGAAATCCCACCCAGAGTGCCCTGCCCTGGAAGCCCCCAGACTTTTAATTAGAGCACTAGTGCAATGTGGAATGCTAATGTGGAGCATAGCGTTCGGAGATGTATTTGTTGTTTTATTTGCATTGGATCTTGGGTGTTTCGTATAGTTTAGTTTAACCGCTCTATATAGGTTTTCATTGGTGTTTGTCCAGCGTTAAATGTGTTTAAAACTAGTTGTAATTACCACGTTTCATATAGTAGGATTATGTGTGGTAAATTACCTTACGTGTTGCTTTATGTAATGACATTAAACTGTAAATACGTAGGGCTATGTTACTGTTATTGAATCACTTTGTTTGTCCATCTGGAGATGTTTGGAGTCACTGATGCTCAGAAATGTATTGAAGGAGTAGTTCACTTTTAAAAAAAAAAACTTTTGCTGATATTTTACTCACCCCCATGTCATCCAAGATGTCCACGTCTTTCTTTCTTCAGTCGAAAATAAATTAAGTTTTTTGATGAAAACATTCCAGGATTTTCTCCATATAATGGACTTCAATGGGAACCAAATGGTTCAAGGTCCAAATGAGAGTTTCAGTGCCGCTTTAAACGACACCAGACGATGAACAAGGGTCTTATCTAGGACCCTTCGAGTCATGACTCAAAAAAATATTTGTTCATTTTGATGAACAAGTTTGAACAGGAGAGTCACGAACGCTCATCAACGAACAGAGCAAGGTGAGCATTTGTGCTAATAAAACTTAAACTTTTTTATTTATTTTTTAAATGACAGTTTGTTTTGCTAGATAAGACCCTTATTCATCGCATGGGATTGTTTAAAGCCCTTTGAAGCTGCACTGAAACTCTCTTTTGGACCTTGAACCGTTTGGTTCCCAATGAAGTTCATTATATGGAGAAAATCCTGGAAAGTTTTCATCAAAAACCTTAATGTCTTTTCGACTGAAGAAAGAAAGACATGGACATCTAGGATGACATGGGGGTGAGTAAATTATCAGCAAAAGTTTAAAAAAAAATTGAATTACTCTTTTAATAACCAAACCGACAATATTCAAGATTTACGTTGACACACTTTTATAGTAAAATATTCCTTTAAATGTTCTCAGCAACATTTCAAACCCAAATCAAACAAACAATCTATACAAGGAATTATATACACATATGACAGGGCTGTGATTTCTTAGCCAGATCTGAATTTATTGATTAAATCAATATGATCTGAACACCCCCATGCATAATTTCACGTGTGAGGGTTAAAATCGTACAGCCCACCTGTCAATAATGGACTTGTTGAAGTTGATTCATGGTATGGTCAACATAATTTACTGTTCTCTGGGGCTTCGCTTCACACCGTGGTTCAGTAGGAGGCCACGGAGTCGCTGTAGGAATGGCATAGGTGTCGTTTAGCATTTGAGATTTTACAGATAAACACAAACACTACAGTCTCTTGAGATTTATGTGCACTGTTATTAGCATGCTAAGTTACACGTGTATGTAGCCATTCATGTTTGCACTGGTTTTGGGGAAGTATTTTACTTAGCAGTGATGTGAGCATTCATACATGTAGTCCGTAATAAAAGGGATCTTTCTTTCTTAGCAATTGTGAAATCAGTCACATTGCTTATTGTATGTTAACCTTTAAGTTATTTATACTTTCTGTGTCTCTGACTTAAACAATGTTTTTAGCATGGATTAGCATGTCCCAATTTTGTAGAGTTAGATGCTTTCCTCCGGTGAACATATTTTGTTGATCCTGGAAAAATATTTCTGATCATATCCCTACCCCTAAACCTAACCCTATCCATAAGTTATCTCTAAAATCAGAGGGAAATAATCTGTGAATTACAATGATGTAGAAACACCTAACCAGTGCAAGCCTAAACTTGATATAAACTGCAAAGTTGTACCTTAAAATTAGAGCCCAACCGATAAAGTATTTTGAAGGCCGATACCGATACAAATATTTGTTGGTTTTAAAAATCCCAGATTTCGATATATCGGCAAATATATGTTTCGTCCGTTTTTATTTTATTTTTGAAATATTCATTTATCGGCCATTATAACTGACAATACCGATAGTTTGGAAAATGCCTAATATCGGCCTGCCGATATATCGGTTCTGGCTCTACCTCAAATCTTATTGGTTAGAATGTTGTTCCTGGATCAACATCTTTGTTGTACTTGGTGAAATCAGGTTCTGCCATGGAGCCACCCTAGAAACATTGACAAATATACTGTTATATACAGTGTCTATCAAGAATGTTGAAAAGTTTAAGATGAATGGTGACTGCTGGGCCAGGAGGAAACTTGTCAATAGGATCAGAATATGCCATTATGAAATTATAGATTGTTCTGATTAAACATAGGGAAAGTTCACCCAAAAGTGTAAATTCTGTCACTGTTTACTATTGTGTTTCTTTATTCTGTTGAACACAAAAGCAGATATTGTTTTGTTTTTTCACACTGTGGAAGTCATTCATGGAAGTTCGACAGAATTTTTTTTGTTTTATGACAGAATTTTTATGTTTGGGCAAACTATCCCTTTAAACAGTCATATTCATACCTAAAAACTGCAGGAGAAAAAAATATTGACTTTCTTGTGATTGAAGATGTACATGATGCTTGATAATGTGCCAAATATATTTTTTTCCTTCTTTTTTTATTTTTTATGATTTCAGACAGACCTTGTGTTTGGCAGATCGGTTGTGACAGACATAAGATGCAGTAGGGCTGGGCGATAAAACGATATGTATTGTGATAGACACGAGATCGATGTCAATAAAAAATTGTTTGATAAAACGTTTGATATTTTTTCTTCGTCGGAAGAAACCACAGGTTCCGAAGCAAGTTTGGTTGCATTAACAAAGGCACTCATGATGGTACGTTCTATTATAGCCAACGAACCGACTCGGACCTCGGACATGACGTCACGTCCACACTTCAAGTGTTCTATTATGTTTTGCGCGTCCGAGTCGGAGAAAAAAAATGGACGCCACCCGGAGAGCTGTTGTAATGGTAGCACTGGCCGAGTATCAGGCACTTACATTAAAAAAAATATTATGACTACACCTTATCAAAACGCAGCCATTTGAACTTGAAAATTTTCACTTTATTTCATGTTAATCTTCTAGCAACACTAGCAACGTTAGTAATTGCACTCACAACAACAACCGATTTCCATACCTACAGGGGACGTAGTAATACGAGTGATTATAATCGTCATTTAAAATACCAAAGCGGTTCAAAAACAATGAAAACAATTAATACTTAAGTCACACAGGGCGCAGCCATCTTGAATTCCGAAACGGAATCTCTGCCTCGGTATCCTCACGGCTGTCCGACGTCCGAGAGGAGAAATCCGAGGGAAGGGGGCGTGTTGCTAGGCAACGTCTGTCGTCCGAGTTCGGATCTCAGAGACGGATGAATAATAGAACGCACCATCACTCTCTGGTAACCTAGCAACGTAGGGAGTGAACGCGTGAACAGGCAACCATGTAACGGTGTCCGTTTGGTAGCGCCATATCGCTGTCTCGTTTTGCTTTTCACTCCATTGTACCGAAATCCGTACCTAACCGTGATGTCTGAACCGAACCGTGACTTCTGTGTACGTCCCACCCCTAGTATTGTTGTCATACTATGAATTACGGTAAGCTTTGGTGAAAGTGGTACCGCCATACCTGGAGATCGGCTGAATGGTTTCCTGAAATGGTAAACAAACAATTGTTTTACTCGAAGGGAGCTGGAAAATGAGCTTAATTCCCCAAATGGTGGAATATCCCTGTAAGCGTTAGCTAGGCTTAGCGTTAGCCGGGTGCTCTGCCCTGATGTCTCATGATACAGTGCATGTGTAAGATACAAACTTCAAACAAAGAGTTGGCAAACAAAGAGTTTTGAAAAGTATGCTGATTTTTGTGAAGTTACGCTCAGAAATGTGTAATTTGCATATTAAATGAACAAAAAAATCAAGCAGGGGGCACGTACGACCACAACCCCCCCACCACCCACGTCCCGCCGCATCGTGCCATAGTCACCTTTTTTACTCTGAGGTGTTTGCAGGTCTGATTGTGAATTCAGACTTATGTTTACATTTTAATTATTAGTTTTCCATGGTTGTGTTGACATTTCTGTCTTGGGATTATAATCAGAGGAAGGTTAAGTTTAAAATAAAAATGTTTAAATATAATATATTTTTTCTCCTGGTCCTTATTTTAAATTGGTCATAAAAAAATAAAATAATTATCGATACCGACCAATATGAAACACTGATATCGTGATATCGCCCAGCCCTAAGATGCAGTAAAACAGTAGCAGTGCGTATAGTGTACCTAATGTGCTGTCGGATGTTAGACTGGCCTGAGAACGGTCTAAAGACCCTCTTTCTGTACTATACCTTCTGCAGCACCAATGAATGTTTTTCTCAAATATGTTATGTCTTATTTCCTAATAAAATGTATATATTCATCAACAGATCAGATGAATTGTGTTTGTTTGTTTTTTAGCCTAATTGATACATATAACCGAATATTTTAATTGGGTAAATAAGTAGATATGAAAAAATGGGAATTGCTATTGAATATATGAACACATACACTAATGTTCAAAAGTTTGGGGTCGGCAAGTCTCTTATGCTCACAAAGGCATTTATTTGTTAAAAAATAGTCATTTTTTATATAAACAATTGCAATTTAAATAACTTTTCGTTTTAATCTATTTTAAAGTATAAATATTCTCTGATGGCAAAGGTGAATTTTCAGCTGCCATTAAACCCAGTCTCCCTTTTATTAATAATAAACATATTAAGGCCAGTTTCACAGACCAGGCTTAAGCTAACCCTGGACTAAAATGCATGTTTGAGCTGTTTTAACTGAAAGAAACTTGCTCTGATATAGACTTGGCTCACTGCCTTGACTTCGGCAGTGTTTGCGCACGGCGACTTGTTGACAACTAAAGGAGTACACTCTAAAAAATGGTGCTAAATAGCACTAAAGGTGGTTCATTGGCTTGTGTGCATTGGCACTTTTGTGCTATGTAGAACCATAAGATCTGCCATAGAGCATGTTAACCACCCCAGAGAACCACTGAAGAACCGCTGAAGAACCAAACTGAGCTTAGTGGTGCTATATAGCACCATGACCACCGCAAAGAAACTCTGAAGAACCTTATTAAAAAAAATGTGCTGATAATTCACTCACCTCATGTCATCCAAGATGTCCATGTCATTCTTTCTTCAGTTCGAAAAGAAGTTAAGGTTTTTGATGAAAACATTCCAGGATTTTTTCCATATAATGGACTTCAATGGGAACCAAACGGTTCGAGGTCCAAAAGACAGTTTCAGTGCATCTTCAAAGGGCTTTAAACGATTCCAGACGATGAATAAGGGTCTTATCAAGCGAAACGATCGGTCATATAAAAAAAAATAGCATAGTTTAAGTTTTATAAGCACAAATGGTCGCCTTGCTCTGTTCTGTGATGGCCGTTCGTGAGTCTCCTGTTTCGAACTCGTTCATCAAAATGAAAGAATCTTTTTCGAAACATTTGGTTGATTCAAAGAACAAAAACTTTGTTGGTTTTTTGGTGTTTTTTTTAAATGAGCGATCGTTGTCTGGTGTCATTTAAAGCCCTTTGAAGCTGCACTGAAACCGTTTTTTGGACTTTATATGGAAGTCCATTATATGAAAAAAAATTTATTTCCAACTGAGGAAAGAAAGACATGGATATCTTGGATGACATGGGGTGAGTAAATTATCAGCAAAAGTTTTTTTTAATATATATAGGTGAACCACTCCATTAGGTGAATATTTATATATACGATTTATCACTAGAAATCAAAAGTGGGAAAAATGGCATACATTTACTGTACACACAAACTGACCACCAACTGCAATTTTCAGATGCCTTATTTATGTTTTAAGCTGTCAGGGTTTGCACAGTATTGTTGGATTTCAAAGGCAGCGAAGGATACATCTAGGATACGAGTCAGGATGTGACACAATCATTGGATTCGGTTGTGTCTTGTTGCCTTCCTTTGCTGCCTACGGAGGCAGCATTGTTCAGCTTTCGGACACAGCCGTTGAGTTGTTCCATATTTTAAATATTGCAACTGGTGCTAAAATTAGAATCATTGAGAAGATCCATTGATGCCTGTTCGGTCAATTGTTTCACATTGTCTCCGTTCACATTAATTGATCAATCCAGAGTCATTGTCATTATAGACCCTTTAATTGAGGTGTGCAGTTAAAACGTCCATAACAAGCAGATGCTAAACAAGACACACACAGACTCCCACCATCTGCTCTCTCATTTAGATATAAGGATCTGAGATCTGACTAATGCTTCCCTGTAGACAACTGGTCTCAAAGGAGCCATTAGGTAAATGACATTCATCAAACTGACAATGACCACTTAATATCCAGTCACTGCTGATTTGCTGTACAATTAACAGGATAAGTTTTGCATTTATTGACAGTTCCAACTGTTCAGACTCAGGCATTAACTTAAAATGTAACTTAATATTCTCAAGATTTCATTCCTTTCATAATATTCACTATCTAACATGCTGAAAAGTTTTTGTTTGACCTCTTTAAAACATTAAAAGATTGAACAGATTTTTTAAATAACAGGACAAACTCAACATTCAAAACAGCAATTTATTGTGCATTTTCTTCATAATTAATTTACAGATCATATACATTAGATTATATGCAATTTTTTGGTGGTTAAACATGTAAGTGTTATTTATGGTTTCATTTATTTATTATTGGGGTAATATCTATCTACCCTGTCTTCAAGAGTTTTTAAAAAATCAATTGTACCTCTACAGTGCTTGTATGGCATTATGGAAAACATGCTGTCTGTCTTATTACTAAACATCCCCGCCTGAACTTGACCTGATTTATGGACTGAGAGGATTGCAGTTGCAGCAGGTTAGTTCAACTTCACTGGCAGAACATGAAATGCTTGTAACTTTTGGAAGAAAGGGAAGAATGTAAATCTACAGTGCCGTAATAAAGAGAGTAAGAATACAGTTCATTCGGTATTGATTTATGTATTCGATTGCATTTGACCATATTTGCTTGTCATGAGCATTTATAATGCATTTTGTCTCTTAATAAGTTTGAGCAATATTCAATACAGAATTCAAAGACAACTGTGAACGTGATCAGTTGACTTATAAGTTAAAAGGGAAGAAACTCACTGCTATAAAATTAAGTAGATAAAATTAATGCGTTATTGAAAAAAAATAAGTTATGTAAACATGACTTTTTTTTTCCAATTACTCATTATTATTTACTTAATTTTATGGCAACTGGTTTCCTCACTTTTTTAAGTTAAGGCAACTGACCACTTTATAGTGTAACACTTTCTTTGAAGCTTTTATAATGCAACATAAATGTTTTCTTAATGCCTTAAAATTGATTCCTAAGGCCTTATACATTTTGTGAATTGTACGTTCTCGTAAATATTTGTCAGTCACAGTATAGCCTATAATAAATTATAACGGTTTATTCGTGGCTATATGTATTTAGATACATTGTATAACGCCGTAATCAATAACAATGGAATGTATTAAATGTTATATAGTGCATAATCAAATGAATAGCTATGAATAGTTCAAAATTAAAATGATTAAAATAATTAGTTATACAGCGTATTAATAGGCCTAGCTGTCACAAGAAAGATCCATATCCCAATAACTATAGCCTAATCTTTTTATTCAAAATTCTAGTCCACAAATGTGTTTTTTTATTTTTTATTACAATGCATTTATACAATGAATTGATTCGGCAACACACTGCACATTTAGTCTTCTTTTACATGTTATTTTGCCATAGTTTTATAGGCATATATCATCATTGTTTTACTATTTGAATTTGTGCCGCTGAAACGCAAAGGCTGTTTAATAGCATCCATTTTGATCACCCCTTTTTGTCCCTTGGCAAAAAAAAAATGGTGGTTATTTTCGTAGAAAGATTTGCCGAGGACGGTTATATATTACTATGTATTCGTATAATTTGAGACCCCTTGTTTTTGGGAGTGTATGAAAATGCGTGTTTGTTCTTAAGTTTGTGTAATGAGACAGCGGCCTGTTGAACGTGCCTTCGTCTTCAGAGATGATGCGGCCCCAGGCGCAGTACTGAGAAAGCTCTGCGGTGTTTTCGCAGCAACTGTCGGATCTTCTCGTCGTCCGTGTCGGGGTCCAGTGGTTTGTTGTACTCCTCGTCCTCCACCTCGTTGTCTGAGCCGTCTCCTGCACTCTCCACCCGTGAGGGCTGTGTAGAGCTAGGCTCCGTCGCGCTCTTCTTCCGCCATTTAGTGCGCCGGTTCTGGAACCACACCTGAGAGGAATCACGTTACTGTGTCAGATACACGCAGGTAGGCTACTGTTAAAATTCGTTACAAATAAATAAACTCTCACGACAAACCTTTGAAAATGTCCGTTAGACAGAATATACTTAGATGTTGGTTCTCAACAACAATTTTACCAACTTTAATCCCCAACCAATGAGGCTATTTTACATTAAATATAACATAGGAATGCAGAACTATAATTGGTTTAACTTTTCTCTTCTTTTTTAAAGTAACCTGGTTGTTTATTGAAATTATAAATGCGAGTTCTACAAAAGCCTACAATGATTGAGATTGGTTTTAATCAACAGAAACTCCAAATATGTTATCTGAACCACATATAGGGACAGTTAACCAAAAGTGAACATTTTGTAATCATTTAGCCTATACTTCCAAAACGGGATGAGGAAGATATTTTTGAGAATGTTGGGGAGTCTGGGGACCATTACTGTTTGATTACCAATATTATTCAAAATATCTTTGTGTTCAACAGAATAGAGAAACTCATACAGGTTTGGAACAACATGAGGGTGAGTAAATGATGACAATATTTTCATTTTTGGGTGAACTATCCCTTTAATTATCAACGTTGATTTGACAAAAGAAAACAAGTTGTGATAACAAATCATGAAAATATTTTTTACAATGTTGACTTACTTTTACTTGTGACTCAGTCATGCCTAGTGAGTATGCCAGTCTGGCTCTCTCTGGTCCGGCTAGGTACTTGGTCTGTTCGAAGGTTTTCTCCAGAGCGAAGATCTGATGCCCACTGAAAGTGGGTCTTGTGTGTTTCTTTTTTCCCGCCGTCTCAGTGTGATGCCCGCCATCTATAGAGAAACACAAGATTGTGTATCCCAACTACACCTGCATGTGCTGACACATTTTATATGACTTTCTATTTTAGTCAACCTTGTCTTAAAAGCATGAATTGGGCAAATGGAAACCATTTTAAATTAATTATTATTTTTTTAATGTTAGAAACATTAATGTTAGTTACAACTGAAACTATGAGATCTTGGAATAAATAGAATAATATTACATAAAAAAAATTAGAAACATCTGCAGTATTAGAAAATGTTTTACTTCTTATAGTCAACAATGTCAATGAAAATGTCAAATGTTTGATAGAATTATGTTATAATGTTTATTGTATTGTATACACATAATTATTTAAATATATTTAATATAATATTCATATACATTTATATATATATATATATCACACTTAAAGCTTAAAATACTAAAGTTTAAAATGATAGGCCACTCCAATTATTTTAACATTTAATTAAATATTTAAATAACAAATTGAAGTTATATCATATACTGTCAATATTATATACAAGGATAATATCACACTGAATTGTTAAATCATTGAAAAAACATTTGCACTTAAATCTTTTTTTAAAGATTAAAATGTTCATTTAAAGATTAAAAAGTCCATTAAAAGTTCATTTTTATATATTGTTTACTGAAAAAAGTAATTTGAAAATTTGTCCACAACCTTTCACTAAAATATAATTTGCATTGTGTATACAGTAAATTTTATATACAATGATAATATCACACTGATTTGTTAAATCTTGTAACATTTCCACTGAAATGTTAAAATATTAATATGGATTAATATCGCACTAACTGGACTAATATTCAACCTGATCAAGTCAAGTCCTTAAATACAGTCTAATTGGGAGTAAAAAAAAAAAATATATATATATATATATATATATATATATATATTTTTTTTTCTGTATCCAAACAATTGACATAAATGTAAATAGTATAAAGAAGGTAAATTAGTATTAGTAAATGTCACATTTTTGGTATGACGCAACACGTAATACTCTTTCAAATGAACTGAAAGTGCATCTTGCACAGACTTACTGTTGGCACACTGCTGTCTCGCTCTCTCCACTCCGTACCCTCCGTCCACCCAGCAGCTGCTGCCTTTGCCCTTCATACCCGAACACTCAACACCCGCTTTAGGGAAAGCGCTCAGTCCCGATGGGGCGTAATCCCGATTATAATACACCCCTGGACTGGGCACAGCCGTCCCAAAGCCACCCATGGCGGGATATCCGGACAATAGCGCAGGGGTCCTGGCCGCCCATCAAGGATCGACTCAGGATGTCACTGATGCCATGCGGAGTGCCAGCCTGGAGCTGAGCATTGATATTGGCGGGGTTGAGCTTGTAGAAGGAGTTGGGAATGGAGTACTGGCACACCGGGGCCTTGATGTCTGAGGGGAACTGATTTAAGCTGTTGTTGAAGAGGAAAGACCCTGAAATATTGGAATCCATGGAAACTAGTGTGCGCTCTTCTTCTGTTTCCAGTGACGAGGATGATGACGATGATTCCAGGCTGACTCTCACCAAGGTCCTGACATTCAGTATTTAATAATCTGGAGTATTTCCAGCACTCAGTGTGGTCCTCACATCACACCAGGTTCAAAATGTCTGAAAGGTCAGGTCACAGTCTGTTTTTATTTCCTCTTCTCAACTCTTTTAACTAGTCCATAATGGATGCTGGAACTCCAAAGTGAACACCCAGCGCCACTCTCCGTTGCACAGACAAATGTCCCACTGGCTCTCTGGTTGCAGGTCATAAATAAGATGTACCTTACACAGTCCAACATAATGATGGACAGGATTGGAATGCCCTGTCTTGATTGGTTAAGCGCTCAATCGTGCCTGATCTCTTCATTGGTCTGTTTTCGCAGTGGGACAGCCTTTGATTGGTTGTCAACAAATTAATAGTTTTTTAAAAAGTCTGGGTGAGAATAAGTAGCTTTTTAATGGGGCGTCTGCCGTGGCTGTGGAGGAGCAGCTAGGAAGCGTAACACAAGGAAATGGGATTTTTGTCATCTTCGATGGTCATTGGGAATATATTTGACACAGTAATTTTCTTCATAATGATTGTGGCATTGTGGAAGATGAATAAGATGTTTGGTGACTACTGACAGATTTCTTTTTCTTACTAATTTCAGCTGCAAAATCTTCCCCTCTCTACTTTTGACGTAATTCATCAAAATATTTGCATCTAAATTGTATTTCTTGGATTGTAGAGCAATTTATCATTTTAATCAAAACTATCAAAGTACATTTGATTCTTATGTTGTCAACAACTGAAATTTTTTTGAAAAAGCCAAATGTTTAATGTGTTTATTCAAAGATGTAATTGTTTGTAGGCAGATGTTGAATATGCACTTAAAGTGTTACAAAATTACAAAATTATGTTATATAATGAAATAAGTGTAAAGAATCTACAGCAATGACACCCATTTCCTTAGAGCAAAAGTTAAATGGTCATTCTGACCTTAAACTACTGTAGGCCTTGTCCCTTGACTTTCTGGTCTTAGACTGTTTGATATTCTGTCCAGCTCAAGAAGGGTTTTGCAATAACAGTTTGCACTGAGCTATTGATTTTGTAAGTTCATGCATAAATTCTTAAATTTCTTGATACAAGCATTCACAAGTGGTGTAGTGTCAGTTTTTGAAGTATTAAAAAAGGTGTGTGTGTATAAATATATATATATATAAACATAAAAAAAGAAATTACAATAATAATAAAAAATAAAATTAAGAAAAGACAGAAAGAAGAAAAGCACGAAATGGAAATAAGAAAGGAGAAAGAAAATAAGAAAGGAAGGAGAAGGAAAAAAGAAAAAAAGGAAAAGAAGAAACAAAAAAGGAAATTAGGAAGGAGTCAGAAAAGAAGGAAGGAGGGAAGGAAGGAAGGAAGGAAGGAAGGAAGGAAGGAAGGAAGGAAGGAAGGAAGGAAGGAAGGAAGGAGAACGAGAACAAGGAAGAAATTAAAGAAAATAAGGAATGAAAGAAAGAAAGAAAAAAGAAAGAAAGTTAAGAAAGTAAGGAAGGGAAATGAAAAGAAAGAAAGGAAATAAGGAAGGAGAAAGAAAGGAAATAAGGAAGGAGAAAGAAAGAAAATAAGGAAGGAGGGAAGAAAAGAAAGAAAGGAAATAGGGAAGGAGAAAGAAACAAAGGTAATATCTGTTAGTTTTAATTAAATAAGCCCCTGAGACAAAAAAACACACACACACACACACAGAGAGAGAGAGAGAGAGAGAGAGAGAGAGAGAGAGAGAGAGAGAGAGAGAGAGAGAGAGACCATTGCTTAAATGCTGACAGTTTGGTTGTAAATGGTTTTATCCCCTGAATGTCATTGTTTGGGCTGCTTGTACTCATTTTCCTCTGTAGAGGGCGATAGATGACAGTCATCAACAATCTCCACATAGAGACCTGAGGGTTGTTCCATAAAACAAGATTAGAAAATAAGCCAGGCTTATTTTGGTTAGTCAAACTTATTGTCGGTCAATTCTGTTTCATAAAGCAAACTTAAAATAGTTCAAACTCAGTTACCCTGGAAACTTATGCTGGGAAACTAGCCTGGTCCGGGGCAGGCTAACTGTCAGGCTAAGTCTGAGTTCAGGCTTAACGAGCATACCATTTATACTCACCTGCTGGTATTTCGATGTAATTTTATTTTACTTAACCACTATTAATAATATTTTTTTAAAATAAATAAGGAAATGTACTTTACTAATAAATGTAAGAAATTATAAGGTATAAATACACTTAGAAATGTTCAAAACTTCTGTATTTAATTGGTGAGTTTGTTAAATGAGTTTGGTAATTAATGAAGTATATAAATAGGGAGCTGAACTCGTTTCCAAACTTAACCATGGCGTGTCCTTTCATAGATGAGGTGGTGGATGAGGGAGCTATAGTCTTGCGGAGGGCATTTCAAAGAGAGAGAATTTTCACAGGTCAGACCCATTGGCATTAAATGACAGCTACCTGTATAAACAATATAGGTTCTCAAGAGATGGGATTGCATAATGCATATATTTGTAGATTACCAAGCCCACACATATGCAAATAATTATTTTGTTTAATATGGTCTAAACCATGACTGTGTAGCCTTTAAAATTTTCCACTGGCCCCTCAACTTTCTCCTTAGTTGAACAAACACACAGAAGTCAAAGTATTTAATGTGATTTGTCTTTATTCAGAGTGAATCTGCCTGTTAGGGGTGAAAACACACAAATAAATGTTGTTAATGATCAAAAAGGTAATTAAAAAAATTCCTTTAAAAAAAATGGTAGTTCTACTTCCATTTTTCTGTAGCTGTTGAATTTCCAGCTCCAACTTCCTCGTCTTCAGTTTTTTACACTGGATGTCGATAGCAATTGCTTCAATTCGTTTATACTCTCCTTTTATGTTTTCTGGGTTATGTAGCAACATTTAAGTTATTTCATTGAATACTCTTGTCACATTGTTTTCATTTCTTAATACTCACTTTGTCACATGTGGTCCCAGACTGAGAGGGCTCTAGAACAGTGTCAGCATCCTGAAAACACATTATGATCATTTTATCACACAAGTACACTTTTTAATATTCAATACAGTATAGCATGGATAGAACCTGTGAGTACCCCCTCCTTGAACATACAGACACAGTCTCCTCATCATCCTCAACTGATGGGCCTTCTCCCTGTGACCACTGATTAAACTCAGTTAAACTCATTAGCTTACATAACTGATTTAAAAGGTCTTATACTCACAGGCAACATGATGTCTAGTGGATCCATAAAGCATACACAATCTTGATAAAAAAAAATATAAATTTTTTTTTTACCAAAATGCACCGTTACAATAGCACAAGTACCTCTACATGACATTACTGCTATGATGTACTTAGGCTTACAATGCCTAAGGAAGGAGGAAATCACTTAGTCATGAAGGAATAATGATAATAAAACACACACACCTTTTATACTCACTCCTTATACTACATGATATCATTTTAGATGATGTCCCACCCGGTAACACTTTATTTTAAGGTGCTTGTAATAAGCAGTAATTAACAGTTAATAAGACACTTATAAGGCCTTATAAGATACATATAAGCATCAATTACTTCATATAAGTGTTAATTAAAGCACAATTAACACATTTATTATTGCTTATAAGACAATTATAAGCCCTTATTAGAAACTTGTTAACAAGCTATTTATACCTCATGAACCTTAATAAGATGATTATTAACATTAATTAGACCTAATGAGTGTTAGTAATTTCCTAAAACACATTTATTATTGCTTATAAGACATTTATGAACACTTATTAGAAACTTGTTAAAAGTTTATAGACCACTTATCAATGTTAATAGGATGTTTAATAACAGTAATTAGACTGTAAGAGGTTTATATTAATGCCTTATTATGGCTAATCAACCATTTATTATGCACTTATTAACCATTAACAATGCTCCTTTGCAGCTATCTAAAATAAAGTGGGAACAGTGTCTTATTTAAATTAATAACTCCTTTATTATGCACTTATTAACCATTAACAATGCACCTTTGCTAAAATAAAGTGGGAACAGTGTCTTATTTAAATTAATAACTCCTTTTATTATGCACTTATTAACCATTAACAATGCACCTTTGCTAAAATAAAGTGGGAACAGTGTCTTATTTAAATTAATAACTCCTTTTATTATGCACTTATTAACCATTAACAATGCACCTTTGCAGCTACCTAAAATAAAGTGGGAACAGTGTTATTTAAATGTATACCTCCTTTATTATAAACTTATTAACCATTAACAATGCACCTTTGGAGCTACCTAAACGAAAGTGTGAACAGTGTCAGTATTATTAAGATGAGTGTATTGTGTATATGATCAATTATTAATAAATTATCCATTTGAACAACACACAATGGGTTAGTGATGAAGGTTAAAGGGTTTGTTCACCCAAAAATGAAAATTCTGTCAGGATTTACTCACCCTCATGTTGTTCCAACCCTGTAAGACCTTCGTTCATCTTCGGAACACAAATAAAGATATTTTTGATTTAATCTGAGAGGTGGATCACTCCTACATAGGCTGCCTAAGGGACTGGCTCTTGACGGCCCATAAAGACATTAAAGAAAATGTCTAAACATTCGATGTGCCTACAGCAGCTCAATTATAACTTTATCAAGTGACGAGACTACTTTTTGTGCAAAAAATAAATAAATAATGACTTTATTTGACTATTCCATTACTTCCTTATGGGCGCATGCGCAAGAACTGATAATGACCGTTCTTCCTTGACTACTTCTTGTTACTGGCTGCTCACCGCTTAGGAAGACTACCGCCACCTACCGTATAAGATGATGCATATAGCCGGAGCGCAATCATCATCTTATACGGTAGGTGGCGGTAATACTCCTAAGCGGTGAGCAGCCGGTAACAAGAAGTAGTCAAAGAAGAACGTTGTCATCTCAGTTCTGGGCATGCGCCCATAAGGTAGTAATGGAATAGTCGAATAAAGTCGTTATTTATGTTTTTTTTTTCGCACAAAAAGTAGTCTCGTCGCTTGGTAAACTTATAATTGAGCCGCTGTAGGCACATGGAATATTTAAACATTTTCTTTAATGACTTTATGGGCCGTCAAGAGCCAGTCCCTTAGGCAGTCTATGGAGGAGTGATCCAGCTCTCAGATTTAATCAAAAATATCTTCATATGTGTTCTGAAGATGAACGAAGGTCTTACGGGGTTGGTACAGCATGGGGGTGAGTAATTAATGACTTAATTTTCATTTTTTGGTGAACTAACCCTTTAAAATCTAAAAATAATAAAATTTTCTATGTAGTCAGTCTGTTATAATTTGAATATTTTTTTCAAACTTCTTTTTGACTTGAAGTTTTATAGAATGTTCTTTTGGTTATTATTATACAAAAAAAATGTCACAGTGTGATTTCCTGCTTCACAAATAAAACACCATTTTTTCCAACATACTAATTTTATTTTTTACAAACATTCCTTACAGTTCCCACTTTATTTTAGGTAGCTGCAAAGGTGCATTGTTAATGGTTTATAAGTGCATAATAAAGGAGTTATTAATTTAAATAAGACACTGTTCCCACTTTATTTTAGCAAAGGTGCATTGTTAATGGTTAATAAGTGCATAATAAAGGAGTTATTAATTTAAATAAGACACTGTTCCCACTTTATTTTAGGTAGCTGCAAAGGTGCATTGTTAATGGTTAATAAGTGCATAATAAAGGAGTTATTAATTTAAATAAGACACTGTTCCCACTTTATTTTAGATAGCTGCAAAGGAGCATTGTTAATGGTTAATAAGTGCATAATAAATGGTTGATTAGCCATAATAAGGCATTAATATAAACCTCTTACAGTCTAATTACTGTTATTAAACATCCTATAAACATTGATAAGTGGTCTATAAACTTTTAACAAGTTTCTAATAAGTGTTCATAAATGTCTTATAAGCAATAATACATGTGTTTTAGGAAATTACTAACACTCATTAGGTCTAATTAATGTTAATAAACATCTTATTAAGGTTCATGAGGTATAAATAGCTTGTTAACAAGTTTCTAATAAGGGCTTATAATTGTCTTATAAGCAATAATAAATTTGTTAATTGTGCTTTAATTAACGCTTATATGAAGTAATTGATGCTTATATGCATCTTATAAGGCCTTATAAGTGTCTTATTAACTGTTAATTACTGCTTATTACAAGCACCTTAAAATAAAGTGTTACCTAGTTGTAACTTCAAGCTGGCATTGATTACATATCTACATACCATTAGATTTACTTACCATTCTGAACTATATTTTTATATTTTATTTTTATCTGCTTCCATGGGGTCTTTTTCCTTCACTTAAGTTGCTGCTGCATGAAAGCAATTAACATTACTGGTATTCACACACAAAATTTGCAATGTATAGTGACACACATAAAATGTTGATGTATTTTAAATAGTTTACACCGCTGACGTACGCATTGAGGCGATCAGCAATTTCCTGCCAAACTTTCTCACTTGCTTTATTTATTGCCGCTGTATTGCCTTTTTTTGGTGATGACATCTTTAAATTCTTCATTATTAACATCGCTGCTCTATCTTTTCCTTTTGTTGCCATGGTAGCCCACAGTAAATCGATTGAGCCATGCTTGACTTTTCAGGACTTTTAAAGAATGGCGTGCACACGCAATTATCTGGACTATTTGAACCTGACTCAAATTAGTAAGATCATATGAGCCTCAACTTACTGTTATGGAACCAATTTTAAGCGCGGATGTTTAGCTCGGCTCATTCAAGTCAGGATTTGGACTTTAATCCCCGATTTTCTAAGCGGCTTTTATGAAACAGCCCCCTGTTGACAATACCATCTGTCAATGCATGAAGACAAGAGAAACAAGCTCAAGTGCTGGAAGCATTAACCAATCAGTAGCCTACATTTATAAAGTAATGTGTCCTCATATCAATATGGCCAATATGTGCAATCACACTTTACTGTACTGTTTCATCACTGGAAAATATAAAGCTGACTCTAGCTCTGGATTGTCAATGCTTTAAAAACAACTGGCAATCTGTGATCAGCGGGAGAACTAATCTTGTCTCAACTTGAATTTGGCTTTGTATTAAGACAGTTAGTGCAAAGAGATTAAATAGAGAACATAAATTTATGCACTGAGAACTGAAATAGAAGACTGTATTTTTATTAACTAACATAAATTAATAAATAACTACTAGGCTATAATGTATTGTTTCTTGTTAGTTAATAAGTTATAATGTTAACAAATTAAACCTTATTTTAAAGTGTTATATGTTGTTATATTAACTTATAAGGCAGTAATGCTTTAGATTACAGCCCGGAAAGTACTTTGGAATTTACAGTGTAACTTTCTGTAATTATAGTGTACCTATAAAGTACTTACATCTGGGCCGGATTATCCATAGGTGACACTGGGCGAGTGGGGGCCAATGGGGGCACCAAATCATTAAAACAATGACTAGACCTTTAAAATATTTGTCATATTTTATAAATGTATATGTATTAACTATATAGTTATATAGTTAATACATATATATTTAATACATAATTATTTATGCATTTAAAAAATAAAGAAATATAATTGCAATTTGGTAAGTGCCCCCTACCCCTCTTCCGAACTTGGTCCATTCCACAGACTAATTAAAAATGTACAGGCATCAGTTAAGCGGTTGTGCTAAGTGAAAACTAAGAAAAGAAAAACAATCACGGTACATTGCCACGATTCATAATGTAACGTACCCGCAATCGCAAGCTTTTTTATTCAGAAAGACACATCACTGGCGGCAGGAGAAGAAGTAATGTTAACTAGCATTATTTATATTATTTATATATGATATTATAGTTTTTCAGTACTGTGAAAAGATGTGTAGACTAGGCTACTTGTAAGCATTTGACTATTTCTTCCACAAATCATAGAGTTAAGTTACTACATTAGCCTAATCTATGGTGAATGTTGTTGATTTGTGGACTGAAAGCCTTCTGTTGTAGAGTGAGTTTTTGTAGATTAACCTGTAGGGGGCAGTCTAATGTCTTTTGGCTTTGTGCTTAAGAGGAGCAAAGAAGAAACTGTTAGCAGACATGTGTTCCACCTGGACTGTGCTCAAGTGTACTGCTGGCTTGATGTTCTTTGAGTAAATGAACTGCATTGAACTGATCTGTCTCCTGCAAGTTATTACATTTTGCCGACGAGGATGGAAGTGTGGTCCGAAGACATGTGGATCAGATTCATGGCCGACAGGAATTGCTTGTGAAACATTCAGGGGAGGAAATGAACTGGTAAATCTCCTGATTATGACTTTTTTCTTTTAACAGGCGTTCTATTTCAGCTTCTACCTTTGTCTTCATAGCATAAGGAACAGGTCTGGCTTTGAAAAATCTGGGGACCGCTTCCTTGTCCACATAAAGTTTGGCCGGTGGACCTCTCAATTCACCCAATTCCTCTTTAAACAACTCTGAATGTTGGCTAAGCACTTCAGTCAAGGTTATATTTTCCATCCCTTCGAATCTTATGTATGGCTTCCCATTCCATGCCCAATTCTTTAATCCATCCTCTACCCAATAGATTGGGTCCTGTTCCAGGTACTACCACTACAGGTAACTCCTTCATGACTCCTTTGTGTCTAACTTCCACCTGCGCAGAACCCAACACTGTTAAGGTTTGGCCAGTATAGGTTTTCAACTTCAAAGAACAGGTCTTTAATTCTTGGAATTTTATGCTTTGTCCATAATTTGGAAAAATTGGACCCATTCATCACAGTCACACCACAACCGGTATCCACTTCAAAAGGTATGCTCAACGTGTAACCGCCAATGTAACAGTAAATGGAGCAATCTTAGGAATCTCGGTTTCTTTGAAACTGTGAACGGTAAAAATACCCTCTTCATCAGATGCACTTTTTTCCTCTCTGCCCACATAATACGATCTCTGCTCCTCCTCTGGTCACAGCTCTCTTACGTCTTTACTACCCCTTGAAAGGTTGTGTCTCTGCTGGAACTTTTTGATTTGCAGACTTTCATTATGTGCCCTTGTTTCCCACATTGGTGACATTTCTCAGAAACAAATCTACACTCATTGGCCAAATGTTGCAAACTCCCACATCTATAACATGCTCTGCCTTGACTTTCTTCTTGCTTTACTGATGTTTTATGCACTCTCATTGACATGGATGTTTCTGAGCGTTTAGCTTGCAAATCCCTTACATCCTTGTTGGCCATTTACATTGCTTGAGCTACTTTCAAAGCCTTTTCAAACGTTAGATCCGCTTCTGCCAACAGTCTACGTTGAATCCGGTCATCATTTATGCCACATACCAGTCTATCCTGAAGCATTTCTGTCAACTTTTTCTCCATAATTACAATCATGAGCCAATTTCCTCACATACTGCTACATATTCAAGTACAGTTTCCGCCTCTTCTCTTGACCTTGAATTGAATTTAAACCGTTGCACAATTTCACTAGGTTTTGGGTTGAAGTGCTCTTTAAGCATTTCTACTAATTCCCCAAATGTCATCTCCTAGGATCCAACGATGGGCTGTGACACTGAGAGCCTATGAGTACAACATCATCTACAAGCCGGGTAAAGATCATGGAAATGCAGATGCTTTAAGTCGGTTACCATTGTCAACGGAACCAGACATGGAACAGGAGGAAAGTGTTCTGATGCTGGAGAATGCAGACATAACCTTGATAACTGCAGAACAAGTGAGAGGGTGGACGCAGAAAGATCCGATATTATCCCGGGTGAGAGAAATGGTGCAACGTGGTGGGCATGAGTTAATTGGAGCGGAGTTTGACCCTTTTACATCAAGAAAAGATGAATTAAGTGTACAGGATGGTTGTGTGCTCTGGGGGGCCAGAGTCATCATTCCCAGTGTGGGTAGATCAGAAGTCCTGAAACAATTGCATCAGTGTCACCCAGGAGTGTGCAGGATGAAAGCTATGGCCCGGAGTTATGTGTGGTGGCCCAAGTTAGATCAAGATGTAGAAAGATTAGTTAGAACTTGTCAACTGTGCCAAGAGCACAGGAACGTTCCAGCTGTAGCTCCACTGCATCTGTGGAATTGGCCAGAAAAACCATGGCAAAGATTGCATGTGGATTATGCTGGACCATTCATGGGAAAAATGTTCTTGGTCTTGATCGATGCACATTCGAAATGGATGGACCTTATCATGCTTTGAGTAATGGGTTAGTGGAACGGGCTGTACAAATTATTAAAGGAATGCTAAAAAATGTGTGGAAGGAACAATTGCAACTAAATTTGCCCGAGTGTTGTTCAGCTATAGGATTACTCCTCAGACTACCACCGGTCTCTCTCCCGCTGAATTGTTACAAGGACGGAAATTGTGGTGTTCTCTGGACTTTTTGCATCCTGATTTGACTAGGAAGGTTAAGAGACAAGAAGGCCCATGAACATAGTTTTTGTGTGGGATGTCCAGTGCTGGTTCGCAACTTTAGCTATGGACCGAAATGGATTCCGGGAACATAGACACTGTGACTGGACCACTTTCTTATGGGCGATGGAAGAGTAGTCCGAAGACATGTGGATCAGATTCATGACCGACAGGAATTGCTTGTGAAACATTCAGGGGAGGAAATGGACTGTAAATCTCCTGATTATGACTTTTTTTGAAAACTCTGCTTCTGTGGGTTCTAAAGAGATGGAGACAACAGGGGCTGAGGACATTCAGGGGGCCGAAGTTGATCCCATTGAAGTATCGGGATTCTTCTCAAGCTGCTGAGATAAGAACTGAAATGGACAAATCTGTTAGTCCTGTTGTGATTTTGAGAAGGTCACAGAGAACCAGGAAATTGCCTGGTCATTTGAAAGATTATGAAATTAGGTAAAAAAAAAATTGGAAGAAATTGTGAAAAAAAAACAAACAAAAAAATTAACTGTATTGTGGGCACATGAAGTTATGGGGAAGGGGATGTTGTAGAGTGAGTTTTTGTAGATTAACCTGTAGGGGGCAATCTAATGTCTTTTGGCTTTGTGCTTAAGAGTAGCAAAAGAAGAAACTGTTAGCAGACATGTGTTCCACCTGGACTGTGCTCAAGTGTACTGCTGGCTTGATGTTCTTTGAGTAAATGAACTGCATTGAACTGATCTGTCACCTGCAAGTTATTACACCTTCTATAAGTGTTTCTACTGGTTTCCACATAAGCGCTGTTTGATCTGATATCTATGGTTTATAACAGAACTCTGCGTGGAATCGGAATGTTTCTCGCTTGTTTGCATTCGCTGCTAGGTAACGACTAACGAGTCGATCAGATCGCTATTTGTCTCCGTCTCCATCTCCATCCCTTTACATCACTTTAGCTGTAAGTTCATATACATTGTCTTCATAGAAATACTGAATTTCAATTGTTCACACATTAAGTGTGAGGAGGGGGCACTTAAACTGTGGTCACCCTAGGGCACAAAACTATATTAATCCAGGCATGACTTACATGTAAGTATAAGGGTACAATATGTAACGTTTGGGGAATAAAGGGTAGTAACCAGGAGAAAATAAATACTGTATTATTTATACTGTAAGTAGTATAGAACTGTGGGATACTTATTCTGCTATTATTATACAACAATCTTGCATTTGGGAGCAATTTAGCAAGAACATACACTGCTTACCTTTCTAGTAATTGTGTGCCAAGGCAATACATAGCCTCTATAGGCTTTTTCAGTTCACTTTTGTTAAAACGATTACTTTGTAAATGAATAGAAATGTACCCTGTAGTTTTCAAAAAGCATATCCCATTATTTCAGAATAGTGTCAGCCCATTCTCATCCCAAGGCGTCATATACTCGACGATTTTGCCAAAGCGTAGACATCCTATGCACATGGCACCCTTTGGCGTCAATATGAGACGCAGATATACACTCACCGGCCACTTTATTAGGTACCCCATGCTAGTAACGGGTTCGACCCCTTTTGCCTTCAGAACTGCCTCAATTCTTCGTGGCATAGATTCAACAAGGTGCTGGAAGCATTCCTCAGGGAGTTTGGTCCATATTGACATGATGGCATCACACAGTTGCCGCAGATTTGTCGGCTGCACATCCATGATGCGAATCTCCCGTTCCACCACATCCCAAAGATGCTCTATTGGATTGAGATCTGGTGACTGTGGAGGCCATTTGAGTACAGCGAACTCATTGTCATGTTCAAGAAACCAGTCTGAGTTGATTCCAGCTTTATGACATGGCGCATTATCCTGCTGAAAGTAGCCATCAGAAGTTGGGTAAATTGTGGTCATAAAGGGATGGACATGGTCAGCAACAATACTCAGGTAGGCTGTGGCATTGCAACAATGCTCAATTGGTACCAAGGGGCCCAAAGAGTGCCAAGAAAATATTCCCCACACCATGACACCACCACCACCAGCCTGAACCGTTGATACAAGGCAGGATGGATCCATGCTTTCATGTTGTAGATGCCAAATTCTGACCCTACCATCCGAATGTCGCAGCAGAAATCGAGACTCATCAGACCAGGCAACGTTTTTCCAATCTTCTATTGTCCAATTTCGATGAGCTTGTGCAAATTGTAGCCTCAGTTTCCTTTTCTTAGCTGAAAGGAGTGGCACCCGGTGTGGTCTTCTGCTGCTGTAGCCCATCTGCCTCAAAGTTTGACGTACTGTGCGTTCAGAGATGCTCTTCTGCCCACCTTAGTTGTAACGGGTGGTTATTTGAGTCACTGTTGCCCTTCTATCAGCTCGAACCAGTCTGGCCATTCTCCTCTGACCTCTGGCATCAACAAGGCATTTCCGCCCACAGAACTGCCGCTCACTGGATGTTTTTTCTTTTCGGACCATTCTCTGTAAACCCTAGAGATGGTTGTGCGTGAAAATCCCAGTAAGATTAGCAGTTTCTGAAATACTCTGGCACCAACAATCATGCCACGTTCAAAGTCACTCAAATCACCTTTCTTCCCCATACTGATGCTCGGTTTGAACTGCAGGAGATTGTCTTGACCATGTCTACATGCCTAAATGCACTGAGTTGCCGCCATGTGATTGGCTGCTTAGAAATTAAGTGTTAACGAGCAGTTGGACAGGTGTACCTAATAAAGTGGCCGGTGAGTGTATATGGCCCAGAAGGCGCCCCCTAGTGGTCTAACCCTACCCCAGAACTAAACCTACTCATAACCAAAGCGTATTATAATTGACGCTAAAGCGTGCCATGTGCGTTGGATGTCTACGCTTGTGTCTGTCTAAAATTGCTCCCAAATGTAAGATTGTTATATCACAATAATAGAAGATGTACCCCTTTTGTTTGCATATACTTATATTGTAGGTACACTGAAATTACCGAAGGTTATGCTGTAAAATTGCTTTAATTTGCGCAGCACTTTCCAGGCTGTAATCTAAAGCGTTACTGCCTCTAAATGACACATGTAAAAAAGGAGACTCATCACTTTAAGCTCACTAAAACCCCAGCCTCAGCCCCTTCAGAAATACTTGGAAGAAACCTAGGAGCCTGACAAAAAAATAATGTCAATATTAAGAAAAATGTTAGATGGACTTAGAGGCTCTTCCAGGCTAAAGTCTTCATTTCTTCTTTCATCTGAGCAGGGCTTCTTAATCTGTTCATCAAGCTCTCTGTAGGGTATTTATAGTTTTGGAAAGTTCTAGAGTTTTTTGTGTGTGTGTGTGTGTGTGTGTGTGTGTGTGTGTGTGTGTGTGTGTGTGTGTGTGTGTGCGTGCGTGTCGTGCGTGCGTGTGTGTGTGTGATGTTGTTGCTTCCACACGCAACTAATGTTTACAGAAAGCTCTTGCAAGTTCTTCATAATTGACAGCAACATACCTGTAAAATCTGGATTTGAGAAATGTTAATTATTAACACTTTACAATTATAGTAGCCTACATGAAACATCAACTGAAACTGAACTAATGTATGAGTTAGGACATGTTCTAATGCATAATTAACCTTAAACTACGACATGAGTCATATGGATTCCTGCTAAATTTTCCATCTTAACTACACCTACATGTTAATTAATCCATTAAAGGAGTAGTTCACTTTAAAAAAAAAAACTTTTGCTGATAATTTCCTCACCATGTCATCGCAAGACATCCATGTCATTCTTTCTTCAGTCAAAAATAAATTAAGGTTTTTGATGAAAACATTCCAGATTGTTCTCCATATAATGGACTTCAATAGGAAGCAAGGTCCAAAAGACCGTTTCAGTGCAAACTACAAACTGTTCAGAAGGGCTTCAAAACGATTCCAGAAGATGAATAAAGGTCTTATCATGCGAAACGATCGCTCATATAAGTTTTATAAGCTCAAATGGTCGGCTTGCTTGTTCTGTGATGCGCGTTCACGACTCTCGGTTTGAAGTCGTCTATCGTTTATCAAAAGCTTATAAAACTTAAACTTTGTTACTTATTTATTAATTGAGCGATCGTTTCGCTTGATAAGACCCTTATTCATCGTCTGGAATTGTTTAAAGCCCTTTGAACAGTTTGCACTGAAACTGTTTTGGACCTTGAACCGTTTGGTTCCCATTGAAGTCCATTATATGGAGAAAAATCCTGGAATGTTTTGATCAAAACCCTTAATTTATTTTCGACTGAAGAAAGAATGAAATGGACATCTTGGATGACATGGGGTGAGTAAATTATCAGCAAAAGTTTTTTAAAAGTGAACTACTCCTTTAATTAACATCTTGGGGTAAACTAAATCAAACATGTTCTAGATCAGAAGAATAATGTACTTAAAGGGCACATTGTAAATACATTTGACACCAGCAACTGTCATAAACATTAGTGAATGACACTAGATGTCTTGCAATGCTTACATTTAACCTTAGGCTACTCATTGAACACACAATGATGCATTCATCATTAAAAACAGTTTAATCTTATTCTGTTTTAAGAGTGAAATACCTACAGTACACTAACATATTCATTAACATATGCCATTTTCAAAATTAAATCAGTGCTGTTAGCACAGATTATGGTTTTTCATGTGGTTATTTTAGGGATTGCTTTCATAATGCAGTTGGATGTTAGGTTCTTGCTCTTGTCCATTTTCTAGAGCAAGTTTGATTTAGTTCATCCCGAAATGTTAATTATGCATTAATTAACAAGCATGTTAATTAAAGCAGGAATTCATTTGACTTATGTCGTAGTTTAAGGTTAGTTCCTCATTAGAACATGTCTTAACTCATTATTAATTCATAGTAAAGGAATTATTAATTCAGGTATTCATAGGCTATGTGATTGTTTATGTACTATTATTGTAAAGTGTTACCCACACTCCTAACCTGCCAAGAGCAGGCAGGTTTCTTCATTATTTACTCGGTTTAGTTTCCGCATGTTTTTACAGGCCACTGCAATGCTTCACAGAATGATGAAAGATGAAAAAGGAGATGATGAAACAAAGATAGGATGCCATTAAAAAGAAAACATTCAGAACTTATGCTAAAGTGGGTTAGTTTCACATTTCATTTTTGTTTTATTTTGTTGATTAGCCTAATTATTTGAGCTAATGTTTCTGCCAATTTATAATATTGTGTTAAGTGCTTGATCATGAATGTTGATGTCTAAAGATGTCTAAAAACCAAACACATGCCACAACAAAAATGTATTTGTAGAGGTCATGGTTATGAGTCATACTTTTGCTTTCGTTATGACAGCAAACATACTTGTTTGTGAAGAAAAGGAAAGTGGGATGGTCCTAATCCCTTGGATTTTCCAGGTTGCGATTTCAAAGAAATGTCCGACTGAAAAAGAGAAACTCAGGTTTTACAGCATTATATTTTGGTCATCTCATATCTATAATTTATATTACATGAATTTTCAAACCCACCTGAACTATTTAGGCCTATATACATAAGTAGGCCTATTTCATATAAAAATAAAACTCCCTGGATTTTAGATTAGACTGGATGGATTAGATTCATTAAATTAGATAACAGGAACTAACAATTAAAAGTACTGGTAAAGCATTTATTAATTTTAGTTAGTGTTAATTTTGAACAGTTACATTATTAGATCAATTAGACTAGGGTGACCAAACGTCCTGTTTTCCCAGGACATGTCCTGCTTTCACGTCCTGTCCTGGCCGTCCTGTCTGTTTTTTAAAAAGTGATGAAAATGACCTGGTTTTCATTATTTTTCATTGGGCCATTAAGCTTGCTTTTGCACACAAAACATATGACTTTGGCTTCACTCCCTCTTGTTATAATCAGCGTGTTCCTCAATCCGCAGCGTCAAGCACAGAGCACGTCAGACTCAAAATCATCAGAATACAGAGGCCTGTGTGTGTGTGTGTGTGTGTGTGTGTGTGTTCATCGCAGCCTCATTGGTCTGTCACTGCTTGTCAATGTCAGAATATTTGAAATGACCAATCAAATCAAAGTAGGCGTACTTTACGTTCACAGAATTTTAGCAGTGTGATGCTTCAGACGCTTCAGTTATCAGTTTACGGTCAAGTGCGAGGTAAGATGTAAGTAGCTAACAGCGTAAAATAAATAAAAATAGCCCAAATGTAAATTCACAGATGATTTACAGAGAAAATTCCTGTGTTTTCGTTTTGGTCGGGATCCGTGTAAAGCAGAATACATGAACTGCAAAGCAATAAGCTGGCACGTACGTGTCAGTGTCAAGGTGAAAGCGACCTAGAAGCCCACATAAATAAAGTGTAGGCTAAGAGAACATCAGGAGGATTCAATTTTTTGTAATTTTTATTTTTTTTTACTGAAATAGGGTAGGCCTAGTAGATTTTTTTATTTTATTTTAGTTGTAGATTTTTAACCTATGCTATGGCCATGATAAGAAATATTGTCATGTAAAAGGTGTTAAAAGCTAAACTTTTAAAAAAATTGTATTCTATTGTTGCGGGCCAAACATTGAATGGAAAGGATGTATTACTTTATATATTAAAGTACAATAACATAGTTGCAAGGTTGTGAATGCATTTGTCAAGTATTTTTTGATGCATTCTCCCCCACCCCTTAACCAAGCCTCCCCAAAATCATGCCCCGCCCATCAACCACGGCCCCCGTCCTGTTTTCCAAAAACTAAAATATGGTCACCCTAATTAGACATGACATTAATATTATTCAATAGACCTCGAACTTTTAACTAATGTTAACAAAGATTAATAAACTGTTACAAACATATGCTTATTGTTATAGCTATTCAATTGATGAGAAATAATACGAATTGCCATCTATGTCAGTGTTTAAATTGCATGATGTATATTCAGCAGTAAATTGTGATCTCAACATGTTCTAGAAGATTCACCTTTCAACTCCACCTAATTTCTCAAATATTACTAAGGATATTCAAATAAATTATACTTTATTTGAATCTGTAGTTGCCTAACATTCAGTTTAAAAGAAATGTTTTACAATTTACAAACCAAATTACAAACAGTAAGCCAATAATTTCCCTCGCTGTGCTTCACCTACAAATAAGCCCTTCCCCTTTTTCTTTTCTTTTCTTCATTCATCCAGTGGAACTTGTAAAACAGGCTTCATGTTCTGTGGTACTCACAACGGCTTGAACGGTAAAAGCAGTCACAAATAGTTTTTTGGTATAGTTTATCCTTGAACATCAGGACCGTTTCATAAGGCAAAGACAAATCGACAATGAGTAAGTATAACTGGTCAAAATACATAAATTGGTTCTAGGTTCATTGGTTTGTCAGCCTGACAGATTTGTTTGTATTATCTTAGGGCACGTATCGCATGTGTGGCAGTCGATGTCTGGGTCCGATGACTTTCAATCTGGACATGACAGGTCAATATGTGTCCCTTAGCCAAGGAGGTAGACTCGCATCTAGAGACTCATCCACCTTTTTGAATGGTTTGGCGTTTCTAAGCCGCACTGTAAAGGTGGACGAAAGCTGTGTGTATGTATTGAGGACTGCACTTCTGTCATGGGATGGAGCTCTCCGTGTGGGTTTCACCAACATCTGCCCACAAAGAAACAATATACCACCTGCCTCTATACCAGACCTCAGGGACGCACAGGGATACTGCGTTGTGCCGGTGCCAGAGCACTTGTGTAGGAGAGGTGTGGAGCTTCAGTTTTGGATGAACTATGCAGGCATGGTTATTATCCAAGAGAAAGGCGGGGAGAGATATTACCTCAAAACAAAAGGACTGAACCTGAATCATCCACTGTGGGTTTTCATTGATTTGTACGGGAGCACAAGTGCCGTCCGCCTTCTGGGTAAGTACTTAATGCGGAAAAGACTTTTCTTTGCAGTTCAGTCAGAATTAACTATAAAATCTTTTGTAAAATTGTACTGTAGGCTCAAGGAGGGGAGCCGAACGTCATGCCCAGTTTGTCCCGTTGATGGTGGCATCGACTGGTTGACGAGACAGTTTGAGAGACAAATGTCAGAGGAAGAGCATAGTGATAACCATAAAACAGGTGAAAAGATTTTCTTATGACACCAACACCAATAATTAACCATCCATCCAGCATACACTGTAAAAAATAATACCGTATTTTTTACAGTAAAAAAACGGCAGCTGTGGTTGCCAGAACTTTACAGTTAAAAATACTGTTGGAATGTTAATGGTTTTACAGACTTAACTTAAAATTTACAGTAATAGACTGTATTTCATATTCTGAGAAAATGTTGATTTACCAACCTTTTGAAAAATTTATATCTGTTTTGTACCATTGTAATACACTGACAACCAACAATCATCTCAGTAATGATGAGAGTTACATGCGCAATCAAAGCTCTTCACAAGCAGTATTCCATTAGAAGGTTAAAACTTATAAATAGAAGCTGCACAGTGTCATTCACACAAACATTAAAAACCATCATGGTAACACACATGAAATTTAAAAAATGGTATAAACATTAATTTAACAACATTAAATGTAACATAAAACAATAATGTACATGACTGATTAGAAAGAAAAAAAAAACAAGAAAACTCTGAGGAACCTTAGTTATTTCAACAAAAATACATAAAATGTGAAGTGTTACACAGAGAATTGTGGGAATGTCAATTTACGTTTTTTCGCTGTAATGAGACCCTGCGTGCACATACGGGGACATCACATTTTTGGTTGTGTGCAGCATAATACTTCATTCTGTGTGACTGGAACATGTTTTTCACAAACGAGGACACTTACACTGGCATCTGGTGGTGTCAGAAGAGAAAAAAAATTAACATAAATAATTTAAAGATGGCAGAGAAAACAGGTCACATGTCACGCAGCCACTTCAGACCAAAACTTCCACAAGGTAAACAATCTAATAACATTTCATTGTTGATTATTGTTAAGTTATGCATAATAGTGTTGTATGATTAAAACGGCATGCACTTTTGACAAACTTTTGTAAAAATACAGATTTACCAGCTGCTAAAGTTGATGTCCCCATATGTGGACAATGGGACTAAGCTTCGTTGAAACTGTATAAGATGTTTGCAAAACATTGGTTGCATTTTGCTTCGTGGCAGGCTCACTCACTCGAGTGCACACACACACACACACACTCTCACACTCGCGGGCGGGCCTTCACTCACGATTCGCGCGAATTGAGCATCCAATGGCGCACCTCTCCTGGGCACGAATAAAGCCCATGGAGGGTTCAGGGGCAACAGTTACACAGTCTTTCACAACGGTTAAGTGTGATTTACTGTTCCCACAGATAAAAAGAACATTTCTAGTTTGGAGAAGCAGAAGTTTTGGAGCTGTTGCAAAAAAGAAATCAAATTTTCAATTTTTTTTTTTGGGATATGTTTTTTTTATGTGGATATTATATATTTTTATGGATATTATATTTTTTTAGTATATTTATTTTGTTTTTCCATATCAATTTTCAGAAGTTATGCATGCAAGAGTAACAATGAAAAATGTTCAGGCACAGTGCTCATGCTGTAAAAAAAATTATTTGCACTTTGTTACACAATGGTGTATTGATTGTTTTCTGTGAATACAGACATTATTATTATTTTTTTTTAAAGTTCTTCATGTTCAAAGATAATATCTGGTTATTATATTTATTGGTCCCTCCTAACCCCAAAAAGCTAAGAAATCTAAAAAGCACGCCAAACCAAAACTCGGGTCTCAGGAGGTTAAGATAGACCCACTGTCCTCGCATGAGGACATCATTTTATGCAAAAACTACTTCCTGTAGAAAAACAAATTTTAGTTATTATACTTATTAGGTCCTACTTATCCCAAATAGCAAGAAAAAATATAAAATGCAAACCAAAAATGTCATTTCTCGTGGCATTTTTACGCGAAAATATTTTTTTGCGTGCATATGCTATACGCACTGAAAACCCCTTGGGTAGGTTTAGGGGGAGGGGAGTGGGGAGCTTGTGCATTTTATACACCATAAAGTGCGCATAAAACGCATACCATATACACACAAAAACTATTTTTGTCGTAAAAATGGCATGAGAAATGACATTCGTGCTATAGTCACGAACTTTCATGAGATCGGGCTCTTAAAATCACGATTATTTTTTACAGTGTATTTTTTAGTTTTAGAACCCAGTGTACTGATTCCATTGCCTTTTTTTATCCTGCTTAGACACCAGAATAGTCCAGAAAACATCATCAAACTGGAAACCAAGTCTCCTCCTTGTACAGTTTGCCAACCAGACGACAGTCCCAAGCACCAAAGAACGTTCAGATCTCACAAGAGCTGGTTTAGGTACATTATCTGGCTACTTTCAGCGTGAAGGGATAGTTCACCCCAAAATTTTTTCATTACTTACTCACCTCAAGTTGTTCCAAACCTGTATGAGTTTCTTTCTTCTGTTGAAGATATTTTGAAGAATGTTGGCTATGGTCAACTGCCTGCTTACCAACATTCTTTAAAATATTTTCTTTTGTGTTAAACAGGAAAGAAACTCATACAGGTTTGGAACAACATGAGGGTGAGCAAATGATGACAGAACTTTCGTTTTTTGGGTGAATTATCTTTTTAAAAACATCACCAGCATCAACAGTTCTCATTGTGCGCATAACGTTTAAGAATCTTACAGTATGTCCTATGTGATGCTTTCTAGGCATACCTGTCCAGAGGAGGAGTCAGGAGTCAAGAGGAGTAAATCTTAACTGGACTTGGAGAGAGCTGAATTGCTTCATTTGCTCTAGATATCCATTGGTCAATCTGGATTTGATTGGTTTCCATTTTGCAAAGGCTGATAAACGTGGAAGACTTCGCAGATTACATGCAGACACTCTGAAGAAAATAAAAAAGGAGCTTGGTGATGGCGAACTTTATATAATTCCTGAGACGGACATTGTTTTAAATGAGGTATGGTAGGAAATTGTTATTTATTTATTCATTTAATCTGTTCTGAAATACTGTAATAAGTGCCACTAAGGTAAATGTTTAAGCACTGGAGTTCTTTGAAGGCACTTTTTTTGCACCTCAACCTGCTAGTTAACAATTACGTGGCAGTACTATACAATTAAACTAGGCTACACATTTTTCCACAGATTGCCCACACATTATCGTCAGACATGAATCCAAATGCTTTCTCCCCATCATGCTCTCCTCCACCTGCTCTTGCACATCAGAGGGACCGCGAACTTCAACCAACAGTTATCTTTCAGATTCAAGCCGAAACTCTTCAATGGTAATTATCTTTATTTTGACACACACACCGAACATACATTGACATCGCAGAAAGGCAGCATAAGGTAGTATTCACATCTCTTCAACAGGAGGACATGGACGTTAGCTCTTTGCTCAGAGAGTTTCAACACATGCATCTCAGTGCCAATGGACAAGTTTCAGTATTGGTTTCTCGTAAGAATTTGCTGCAGAGTGCTAAAGATGTGCTTTCCAACTGCAATTTCTCTTGGACCAAAACACCCCTCGTGACATTTGTTGGTGAGCAAGCTCTCGACTGTGGAGGTCCACGGAGAGAGTTTTTTAGGTATGCCACTGACAATAAATTTTTTTTGATGCACTAGGTTACAGTTTTGTTTGACTTTGACTTGAATGGCGTCTCGTTTAATCTTTACCCTTGCCTCAGGATCCTGATGATGGAGGTGCAAAGCTCACTGGGAATCTTTGAGGGACCGTCTGGACACTTGTTCTTCACCTATGACCAGATGTCCTTGGAGGAACACAAGTATGAGTTGGCAGGGAAGCTGATTGCGTGGTCTGTGGTTCATGGTGGACCAGGACTCAAGGCTTTTGACCCTTGTCTGTACCAGCTGATGTGCACCCAAGAATGTCAACTGGTAGACTTTGACTGGCACCTGATACCAGATGCTGACATTCAGGACAAACTGAAAAAGGTTTCTATCCCTTTCTCCATCAACTCTGCTCCTTCTAAAACTACAAGATCTCTAACCATTTCATCTTGCGTTCAGATTTTGTCATGTAGAACGACGAAAGACCTCCATAGGCTTCAGAGAGAGCATGGCGACTGGATCTGTGACTGTGGATTCCCTGGAATATACAGACCTGAAATTTCCATCCAAGATGTACCAAAGATTTACTCCTATGCAGTTCGACATTACATATATCTTAGGTATGAATCTATGTTAAAATTTGATAACTCATAAAATAAACATTCTTGCTTTTATCAAATTAAAGGGCTTTTTACACTGAGCATGATTAAGTGACACGAATGTATGTCACAAGGACACTCTTGAATCGGAAGAATAGATCCTTATGGGACTATTCACCCCTGGCATGATCAAATCGCAACGAGACAAAAAAAATTAAACGTCAACAATGAAACGAGCCGTTCAATTAGTTTTAAGCTTACCTGAGCCACAGTGGTGGCGCTGTTCTGAAAACCTGCGTTCAGAGCTGGACAGTATCGGAGTACATTTACTTGAGTACAGTACTTAAGTACAATTTTGAGGGATCTGTACTTTACTCGAGTATAATTTTTGGGGAGTACTCATGACTTTACTCAAGTACATTTGAGAGGGCAATATTGTACTCTTTACTCCACTACATTTCTATCCATAACCATGAGTAAAAAGTAACTACTTCCAAAAAAAAAAAAAAAAAAAATGGAAATCTCGTAAACCCTCAATTTGTAGTTTCCCTCTCAAACATGATTGGATTGTGCAAGCGCCAGTGATTGGGACAGCCTATAAGCAATCACCTTCAAAGTCAACTCAATGATCAGATTTAGATAAGAGACGAAACCATGGATGAAACAATGAATGAAGACGCAGCAGGTCCATCCCATGAATGTGCCGACCCATGGCCCCACCTCGCCAGACTATTTAAATTTTCTGAATATTCTGAAATTTTCTTAAATGTTAAATAAAGCAACATGGTAAAACGATGAATATGACTTGATTTTACTTTCAATTAGTTTTACATTCTCCAAGGTATTGACATTAACATTTTTCATAACTCCATGTAGGACGTTTCTGTACATAAATGTATGCACTATAGCAGTAGTAATGCAATATTCAGAAAATGTACTCTTGTACTCTTGATACTCAAGTACTTTTAAAAACAAGTACTTCAGCACTTTTACTTAAGTAGACATCTGAATGTAGTACTTGTACTTGAGTAAAATTTAGCAAGGGGTATCTGTACTTTTACTCAAGTAATAAAGCTGTGTACTCTGTCCGCCTCTGCCTGCGTTAACACTGAAGAAAAGTATTCCAGAAGAGAATAGAATGGAAGTTGAATTCTTGTATCATTGGTGTCTGAGAACAGATTTATTCTTACATGTTCTTTATGCAGATTACAGACATTTGTATTAATTTCCCTCAGAATTATGCGACCTGAAGGGCTTGTAAAAGCATACAAAATTCTTAGTCAGCGCCACCTATCGTTCAGGCGTGAATTACCTGAAGACATTCAATCATTTCATGTTCAGTGTGAAAGCTCTGTTCATAGCCAATTTGCTTAACTTTATTGCGGCACATTCAGGCCCTGTCCACACGGAGACGCGATTAGCTGTATACGTACTAATTTTTTGACGTATTGGCGTTTCGTCCAGACGATCTGGCGTTTTGGGACACTGAAACCGCTATTTTTTGAAACTGGGTCCCAGGGTGGATAAATCGGAAAACGACACCCTTGCGTTTTCGTGTGTACGGCCAATCCGCATATTTTGTGAAACGATGATGTCATCACCCCATGTGTCGACTAGTCAGACAGTCACGTAACAGCAATAACAACTGCCGAACTGCTTGTATAATAATAATAATAATATAATATAATGCGACAGAAACTACTGAGCTTCTTGTATTCCTTTATTTATTATTTACTTAAATGTATTTTTATTTAATTTATTTATTTAGGCCTAATTTCTTTCGTATGCTATGGAGCTGGTCTGTTGTCCGATTAAGACATTTCGTATTTTGTAGGGATGGGGATTTAAAGCAAAAATAATATTCGACGATCGATGGGAATTATTTTATTACAACGGCTATTCAAAAAACGCACCCCTGTAATGTTCCACTTCGACATTACATTTCTCTTATTGTAGGCCTATACGTGTTGTAGCCATTAAAGAAATGTATTTAGTTCAATATTTATGTTTAAATATGTTTTTTTTATTTAATCTATGTTGATTATGAAAAGTGAACCGCATGCATGATTAGGCTATAATAAGATGCGCAATATATCAGGCGACCTAATTTTAACCACATTAAGTTTTGTTTTGTATAAAGCCTTTCTTTAAAGTGAATTTCGTTTTGTATAAATTGTATCTTAATTTTAATAAAATTTTCATCAACCAGTTACCTGGATTTAATAAAAAGAAGCAAATATAGGCTATAGCAGAAAATATAATCAGGACAGACGCGTCAGCGCGATATAACTTGCATTGCTCGTGAACTGGAGCTTGTCTCATAAATGAACCGAAACTCAGAAATATATAGAAAACTTGAAATGTTTACGTCTAAAACAACATCGAACAACAATTCAAAACGGAAAGAAACAGATAACTCTCTCTTATAGCCTAATCTGTATGAAGTGCATTAGCCTACTCCATAGGCGCAATACTGCAAAGTGGAGAGTCAGCATCGTCAACTTCATCTTTTCAGTCAAGAATGACACAGAAAACTTTAGTTTATTAAAAAAACTATTAAAATGTCTACATTTGACGCATTTGTTACTTTTGCCGGTTCTTTGAGGTGTCTTTCTGAGTCCGCTAACTAATCGAATATTGATGACTCCTATTTTGTACCAGGCAATTTATGGTAGCCTGTAGCGTGCAATGTTTTATGCCATGCTCTAAGTCGTCTTCTCGCATTTTTAGTGCATCTCTATTGGAGAATTACAGCGCCATATACTGGTCTGGGATGTATACATCATTTCGAGTCGGTTTCAGTGGTTTCGTGTGTACGCAGATATTTTTCGAGACGTTGCTGTGTTTACGGACTTTTTCAGAACAAGGAAAAAAAAACATTGGACATTGGATAGGGAAAGCTCTGGCTTTGTGTGGATGTGGCCTCAATGTGAAAGAGCCTTTACCCTCATTTACACAACAATTAGTTCCAGTCCTCTAATTCAACGCATTCTCATCCCAAGGCGTCATCTAACTGACAATTTTGACCATGCTTCAATATCCGACGCTTTAGGCACCCTTTAGCGTCAGTTAGATGACGCTATCCTAGGGCGTCATCTAACTGACGCTTTACCTTTAGCGTCAGTTAAATGACGCGGGTAGGTTTAGGTCTGGGGTAGGGTTAGGGTTAGACCACTAGGAAAGCATCATCTGAACTGACGCTAAAGGGTGCCTAAAGTGTTCGGATATTGAAGCATGGTCAAAATGCTTCCCAAGCATCCCAGTTAGATGACGCCTTGGGATGAGAATGGGCTGTCTAATTTGATTGGTCATTCCAAGAGCACTGTGTAGTATATTTATAAAAATAATTATCTAATAATATTTGTGGTGTGATACTGCGTAAATATAAGAATAAGAATTTAACAGTCTCTGCTAATTTTCACAGAGCATCAAATATGATTCTCCAGTTTACAAAGGGACTGAATTCTTATGGACAGTTCTGGGATATGGTAAGAACTCACTGGGTTGAGTTTCTGCCCATCTTTACCAACATGCAGGAGCCCCTTTCCAGAAGCACATTCACAGCCCTGTTCCAAATCCACTGGAGTAAAGCAGGGACCAAGAAGAGGGCGGCTGAAGAGGAGACTTTACATTACTGGGAACTGGTGCTTCAGATGATTGAGGGTGAGTTTCCTAGTCAGCAAATGAACTGTGAAATAAACTGTGTAATTGCATACTTGAGCTTGTAATTGGCAATTTGTTAAGACTTGAGCTTGTCATTTTTCCCTGAAACAGATCAAAAAGCTCCACAAAATGAGTTGCATTTTGAGGAGATTTTGGCCTTCATAACTGGAGCGGATGAAGTCCCACCGCTTGGGTTCCCCCAGAAGCCCAGCATTCATTTTTACCAGCCAGAGGAGCGTGGATGCCGTCTGCCATATGCTAACACATGCATGATGGGATTGTTCCTGCCCAGGGTGGTAAAAGATAAAGAGGAACTTTACAGAATGCTTCTGAGAGCAATCCGAGAATCAGCTGAATTTGGGAGGACATAAAAGTATATTGTTCAATATTCTAATGGAAATATTTACATCCCAAATATATATTACTATTTTCAAGCTACTATTTCATTGCTTGAAAATAAAGCGCTTATGTACAGTTATTTGTATATGCTGTATATTTTTTACATGTTTACATTTATTTTACAGCCCTGTTCCCCATGTACTGTAATTACAATAACTAGGGACTAACCCTGAACCTACTCCTAAACCTAACCTTAACCCATGTAGTACCTTATATATATATTTTTTATTATATGTTTATATGTATATATGTATTATATATTACTTTGGCTTTACACTGTAAGTACATAGTTTAAAATAAAGTGCAACTCAAATGTCAGTCATGCTTTTAAAAACTGTTGAAAAAAGAAATAATTCTCTGATTTGGTGGGGAGGACTGACAATACACATCAGCAATTCAGTGAATCAACTGTGATTTCATACAATGGCGATTAGGAACTATTAGGTCTATAAAAATATTTAAAGTAGAGTAGAACAATGTTTCGACAAATTGCAGAAATCCTACACAAGTCAACACATCTTCCTCTTTAATATAGACCCTTTTCAGTTGGTAAACAAGGTGACGTTTGTTTGTAGGCAGAGCTTAGGTAGAGGCAGAACGAACTCTCTGGCCGCTTCACTGACGCTAGTTTGCAAGTTTTGTTAGCTTGTTTTTTTAACAATGACTGGAGGAAATACGATTTTATCTTAATATGCAAGGTCACTCAATGGATGGACGATCTGACAGGATTAACGTTAACGCTACCTCCGGTTGAGTGGCCTGAATTCTATCCGAACGTAAAGAGAAACTGAGGGCATATAAATCTTAACTATGTGCTGAATGGTCATGTACAAAGCTTGTGTGTACGAACTTCAGACGACAAGAGTGACATTAACTTACGCGGTGCAATGTTAACCCAGATAGCAAATTGGCTCTGGGCCGGATCTGGCTAAATTTTGGCTGAGATTTTGGCCCATGTACCGCATGGAACTTACGGCCCAAGGTTGGCCCAAGTACTGTTTGCTGTAAGTCAACCAGATCAATGCCGGGAGCAGACCAAAACTCACCCAGAGCTTTACAATGTACCCAGATATTATCAAGAACTGGCCCAAAACAACGCTGTAATCCCCTTATGTCAGCCAGACAAAGGCCAAACTGCCACCACCTTTAGCCCAGAACTCAGCCACAACTTATTCAGAAGCTCCAGAAAACAGCCCAAACTGGGCCAATATTATACCAGAGTCCCCAATACTGAACCAGAAATTATCCCTGTGTAATATATTGTGCAAAGAATAATAAAAAAATTGACACTACAGAAATGCAAAGTACAATATTTTATTGAGAGGGGAAGAAAATCTCAGCCAGATAAAAAGGAAAAACAAAAGACAAGCCAATACTAGAGTAAGACAAAACAAAAGCAAAAACTAGTCACAATACAAGAATAATAAAAAGACAGCAATAAATTAAAATGTTAAAAAAATTAATGCAATTATGCAATTTTAAAAAAAGTGAATGTGGCATGCTTAAATAATGAGATACAAAAATGAACAAAAATACGTTGGCCGAGAGATCAATGCAATTGATTAACATGTTAAATGTTAAAGTTTATGACAGTCCAATTAGAAACAGACTGGACCAGTTTAGCCTTTTTTAAAGGGTTGCCAGGAGAACACCTCCAATGTCCTTTGTACAGACAAGACCAAAGTGGAGATGTTTGGCCAAAATGCACAGCAGCGCCATATTTGGCGAAAACTAAACAGCATATCAGCACAAACACCTCATACCAATTGTCAAACACTGTAGTGGAGGGGTTGTTTTGCAGCCACAGGACCTGCTGGGCACCTTCGACCATGACATTGGCAGTCGACCATGAACTCCTCTGTATACCAAATTATTCTAGAATCAATTGTGAGGCCATCTGTCCGACAGCTAAAGCTCGGCTGAAATTGGGTCATGCAACAGGACAATGATCCCAAACACCAGCAAATCTACAACAGAATGGCTGAAAAAGAAAAAAAATCAAGGTGTTGCAATGGCCCAGTCAAAGTCCTGACCTCAACCAGATTTGAACAGCTGTGGCTGGATCCTTGAGAGAACTGTGTAAAAACAAATGGCAGCACACTTCAATGAACTGAAGCAACATTGTGAAGAAGAGTTGGCCAAAATTCATCTACAATGATCTGAGAGACTGATAAAGTATATACAGCTATGGAAAAAATTAAGAGACCACTGCCAAATCAGCAGTTGCTCTGGATTGATTATTTATAATATAAATAATAAATCCAGAAGCAACTGCCTGATTTGGCAGTGGTCTCTTAATTTTTTCCATAGCTGTATATGTGTTTATATATATATATATATATATATATATATATATATATATATATATATATATATATATATATATATATATATATATATATACACACTCACTGGCCACTTTATTAGGTACCCCATGCTAGTAACGGGTTGGACCCACTTTTGCCTTCAGAACTGCCTCAATTCTTCGTGGCATAGATTCAACAAGGTGCTGGAAGCATTCCTCAGGGAGTTTGGTCTATATTGACATGATGGCATCACACAGTTGCCGCAGATTTGTCGGCTGCACATCCATGATGCGAATCTCCCGTTCCACCACACCCCAAAGATGCTCTATTGGATTGAGATCTGGTGACTGTGGAGGCCATTTGAGTACAGCGAACTCATTGTCATGTTCAAGAAACCAGTCTGAGATGATTCCAGCTTTATGACATGGCGCATTATCCTGCTGAAAGTAGCCATCAGAAGTTGGGTACATTGTGGTCATAAAGGGATGGACATGGTCAGCAACAATACTCAGGTAGGCTGTGGCATTGCAACAATGCTCAATTGGTATATAAAAAAATATATCCCGATGTAAACGGCGACGCGCGGTTAGCGTCTTGACGTACGGATAACCTTTAGACGCAATTTGCGTCATTTCCGATTCTTCTTCCTGTATCCAAAGACAACAACAACAGCAGCATGCGGATAATGAATAGTTCGGGGCTATAGTCGGGGATAGCGATCGCCTTTGTTTGCGCTGTGATGCTGGGAACATTACTGAGCTCGCTCCAAAAGTATGCTGTGCTGTGTCTCGCCATGTTTACTTCCGGTATACTGCACACGGATTTTTGTATGCGCCGAGAAGTTTCTCTACTCAAAAGACCAAGATTCCTTGCGAATAGGACATGCGCAGAACACAAATTACTATGGGGATATGCCGATGCGTGTTTACACGATCTAAAAATCGGGTTAGAAAAGGGGTACCCCAGGTATAATATCACGGTTTTTAAAATCCGGGATATGAGCAATATTCGGGTTTTTGGCGGTGTTTACATGGCCGTTTGCGACCGGGTTATTGCTAATAGGCCGGTTTTGAACGGGTTATTGGCTGCATGTAAACGCAGTCACAGATAGCTACAAGGTCTGCCCATTCCCTAATTGCAGCAGGCTCAACCACTCTCGCTCATTGGCTCAGATTATCCACATTTAATCACAGCTACAGAGCCAGTACGTCTCAGACCTCCTGGCGGGTCCTGCCGCTGGGAAAACCAGACTTGGGTGGACTCTGCAGGGCCCCTCAAAATTCCTTGCCAGTCATCTCTTACCACAACAGTGTCTAACCTCCACTTTGTCAGCAGAAGCCGAACTGTTCAACAATGTACAGAAATTGTGGCAAATGGACACACTTCCATATAGGAGTCAGACACAGAAGGCAAGACACAGAAGCGGTGCAAATCCTTGAGGAGATAACAATCAGGGTGGCAGTTGGAGACATTCAAATGTATGCAACACCTCTACTCTGGAAAAGAAATCTTTCACCTTTGCAATCAGCTAAAGAAGCAGTAACAGCCCATTTAAGAAGCACAGAAAACGCCTTTTGCAGAACACAGATCTTGCTTCAGTGTATGTTGAAGTGCAGAAACTTGAAAAGGCAGGTTACATCTCAAAGCTGACACCAGAGGAGACCGATAAAAGCCGATGGAATCGAGGTCCACAGTTCTTAACTCAGTTAGTTAGTAGTTGGCCCAAACAGCCTCATGATTATGTAAGCGATGACATCCAAGAACACGCAGTTATACTTTCTGTGGAGCACTATCCTCCAGTCAAACTGATCAGATATCTCTCAATACAATTCACTTCAAGATCTGATTAAGGCTACTGCTGTTTCCCTTCATGGGGCGGCAGACGAAAGTGAACTCTCTGCTGACGACTATACACAAGCTGAACAGGAACTTCTGAGACGTGCTCAAGTTGAAAGCTTCCCAGAAGAAATAGCCCAACTCCAGTTAGGTAAACCTGTATCTCACTCTAGTCGTATTATAACTCTAGCCCCAGAGTATGATCACAAAGCCAAATTAGTAAGATGTAAGCACTTGGACTCAGACACTCTACACCCTATTGTCTTAGATCCTGCTCACCTTCTTGTAAAGCTTCTGATTCAACATCACGACAACCTCCTGTTACATCCAACTGAGACGAAAATATTGGATCGTAAGAGGCAGAAAAAGACACCAGCGCAGCTGCTTTGAATGTAAGAAATGGTGAGGGAAGCCAGAAATTCCTATGATGGCAGATCTCCCTCAGTCTAACTTTCTGGTTGTTTCGTCCAGCTTTCTATTCAACGGGCATTGACTGTCTTGGCCCCTTCGAGGTTAAGTTTGGACGCAGTTTTTTATCCCGGAATCGGAAGGAGATGGGAGATGGTGCCATAGCCAGATTCTAATTGAAAATTTCTGGAAATGTTTCATACGGCAATACCTCCCCGACTTGCAACAGAAAAAATATAAAACATTTCATTAATGTTTAATAAATGACAAGACAAATATGCTTAGTTCTTTGAGTTTTATTTTAATTATTCATTGTAAAGAAAAGCCAGTGATCAAGTCATCTTTTGCCTGCAAATAATATATATTGTACTCTGTGTAAAATAATATATTAGCACTTACTCTGAAGTTCATATGAAGCAACTACTCTATCTCTAGTGCCAGTTTTTTCTTTTTTCTTTAAGTTGTCAAGTATTTTCAAAATACTGTTTTCTAGGGGTAGGGGTGAACCTGTCAACACATGGCTTATGCATCAAAAATTAAAAGTACAACACTGCCCACCTCGGCATCACTGCTTTGTGCAGACTCTTCTGTAGATGTGGACTCCTGCAACTTATTGCATTCAGATTAGTGATGCGCGGGTCGACTGTACCGTGTAACCCGCGGGTCGGGTTGGGGCGGGTAAAGAAATTGTCACTTTATTTGCGGGGCGGGTTGGGGCGGGTCATTAATTATTATTATTTATTTTTTTATCCATGTATGTTGCTTGTAATTTCCAGCCTATATTAAATATTTGGGAATATCTATTTTCATATTTTATAAGGTTATTTGATAAGGTTACAATACGATTGCCGTAGCAACGTAACTTGCGTGAGGTTCCCAAACCTTTGGTGTCACGTGACACGTCACGGAAGCGGCGCGGCAAGCAGCTCTCGCCGCCAGCCTCGACAACAACAACAACGGAGAAATATAAGTGAAGATGGAAGACGAGGTGCGGGAGAAATTGAGGTCAGGAATATACATGATTCAAAGAAAAAAGGTCAGGCTGCTAAATCTAATGTTTGGGAGCGGTTCTCATAAGTGCAGTAGTTGCAGGCTAGCAGGAGACAACAGTAGTCTCGGTTACCTGAAGTGCAACTCGTGTGAAAAATATACTAAGTAGCGCCACAAAATGTCCACTTCCAGCGTGTCAAGACATATTTGTGGGGGGTCTAAGAAATTAAAAAAAATGGTTTAGCCTATTAGATGAATACAAATGCTGCTTTGTAAATGTTGAAAATGTTTATTAATATGACCTGATTTATGGTTCATATTCATAATCGTCTGTTGTTGCCAGTTTACAAGGCAATGTTTCCAAGCACTTTCAGGCTGAAATAAAGGCTATTTTCATTTACATTACAATGCCTAGTAGCTACTGTCTATTTAACGGTCGCGGGTGCGGGGGCGGGTTGTAAAAATAGAGACAGTGGTGCGGTGCGGGCTGGGGCGGGCCAAATAATTTCATAAAAGCGGCACCCGCGGGTTGGAAAAAAAGCCGACCCGCGCATCACTAATTCAGATATAATAGGTATTCAAGTGTAAATTAGGTAAAGCTATGTATGCACTTAAATACCTGAGAGGGTTTCTTCACTGTCCTGTGCATTTGGGGAAAAATGGGCATTACAAAGTGTTGTACTTTCTTCCCATTTGATGTAAAGGTAGAAAAAGACTTACTGCACTTGCTTCAGCCACTTGCTTGGGAACACATAAAAGTGTTAGTGTATTGAAGTGATATAATGAAGTACACTGGGGGAAATGTGATTAATAACTCATGGCAACATTTTTTTTTTTTACATTAACTATGTAGTTTCACAGTCACACATGTAGACTTTCACAAGTCAAAGCAATTCATTACTTCTCAAGGTTTAACAGCTGATATGACTGGACAGCCATTTGGATTATAGGCCTAATTAATTTAATGCAGCAACAAATTATTTTATAGTGTACTAGAATCATTTAAAGTTCATTTACCAGCAGTGAATGTGCTGTGTGTGTGTGTGTTGTGTGTGTGTGTGTGTGTGTGTGTGTGTGTGTGTGTGTGTGTGTGTGTATGAGAGGAAGAGCTGAACACAAGTAGATGCCCTCCACAGGGTTCACATTTAACCCAAGGACCAGCTCTTCTGCCTGGGTAGCCTAATGTGGGGCTGCAGGACCACCACCTGTTTGTTTTGTTTCTTTCTTTTTTTTTCTCAGCCTTTTTCCTTGTTTCTAAGCAGGCAGACATTGTCATTAACAGTGCCATTTTAAAAGAGATTCAGTGAGTACAAATCACTATTATGTAGAATATTCTGCCATCTTGGGAACAGGGGTCTTATAGGAAGTTGCTAGGTAGACGGTGCTATCTCTGCCTTTACTTTGAATTCATTGATGGTGGCGGACTTTTGTGCAGCGTATGATGTTACATGGATGAAATCTGAACTAGGAAGAATGTTTTAAAAAATATATATAATAATTTTTCTTTCTGGAATCAATGATAAATACATGTCTGACCGTTGGAACAAACCAAAAAATGAGAAAAGTCTCATTCATGATGATTTATGGTGATTTTATTTCTGTTAGACCTGTGTCTACTACATTGATGCTGATGCATTAAAGTGGAGGGGCTCCCCTGTTTCAAGATGGCGGCTCTATTGACGCATTCATTCCAATGAACTGCCGTAGCCAAGGTCAGGTCTACTCTGCGTCCGAAATCGCGTACTATGTGAGTAGGTACTACATTTAAAAAAGAACGTACTTTCTAACCGTTAAAAAAGTACGTTCTATATAGTATGAATACGTGTAGTATGAAATGAGTTCGGACGTACTACATGCGCCATGTTGTTATTGTCACGTGACATACCCTGTCATAACAGCGCGAGCTATCTCATTCAACTGCGAAACAACAAACGTCTTTGTTCAAAGAAACATGAGTTATCTAACGTTAGCTGACAGGCATTAGCTCATTCAGTTCGGTAATAATGATAAAAGTGTCATTCTGCAGCCAAATCAGAAAATTGTACCCGCGATTTATATTATTTAAACGTTTAACAAGTCATTCGTTTACTTATATGATGTTAAACAAACACAATTTAACCACAAATAAATAAAAAGTGTTTTATATAGTACTTACACTTGAAAACTCCCGCCTCTCCGCCTTCCGCCATTTTCAAATATAACGACAACTCTTCTCCCGTGGCATCATGGGATAGTAAAGTGTCCATCGGTATGCGCACTTCAGAATCTGCCGGAAGTAGTAGGCCATCCGGGTACCTCTCGCCTACTGTTTTTCGAATTCTATGATTTCGGACATACTACTCGGCTTGCGTACCTGTTTTTCGCATACTATATAGTATGGAAGTATGCGGTTTCGGACGCAGCACTAGTGTATATATCTATGCTGGTGCTGGCAATCTAAACTCGAGCGTGATGTGTACTTGCAATTTAAAATTAATGTTTATTCACACACAATAGTCTCCTGATGAAGGTCGTGTGACCGAAACGTTGTGTGTGAATAAACATTAATTTTAAATTGCAAGTAATAGTGTGCAGGAGTTCCTTATTAGACAATAACAAAATAACATTATATGAATTATGTACCCTTCTTACCGAATCAAGCTTTCTGACACGCCCCTTTCATTTTGACACGCCCACTGTTCTGACTAGCAAAAGAGCCATATTTGAAGTTTTTCTCCCAGATTTCTCCACATATTTATCCTCCATCATGGAGGCGCTTGGGGGATAACCCACCAAATCATCTGCTTCTAAAGCAGGACTGTTCAAGGTTTTACTGAGTGTGGCCGCGGTTCATTAATTACTTATCAAATTTAGTAATTTACTTATTAATATACTTATCAAAAACGGTTGGATCAGGACAAGAAATTGTGTTTAGAAACTTTAGATTTGTAAGGTGGCCCTTTCTTATGACGAGAAATGATAGAATACATTATTATAAAAAATATAGCTTTCTGCACCAAATGTGCAGGCTAGCAAAGTTAGCTTAGTTAATTGAATTCAAGTTCATTTTTGTCGCATATTATCATGTAAGGTACAATAACATAGGGGAATGTGCGTCAAAAAGTGACAACCAGGGTCCCTTGACCATGCGTCAGACATTTCACGAGTAGAGAGTGAGACTGTTTGTCACAAACATCAGTGAATGACACTAGATGTCTTGCAATGTTTACATTTAACCTTATCATTGAACACACAATGATGCATTCATCATTAAAAACAGTTTAATCTTATAATTAAGTTTTAAGAGTGAAATACCTGCATTAACATATTCATTAACAGATGCAATTTTCAAAATTAAAATCAGTGTTAGCACAGATGATGGTTATTTATGGTTATTTTATGTCTTTAAATCATAATGCAGTTTGATGTTAGTCAGTTAGGGTTCTTGCTCTTCTTTTGGGCCACAAAATGTGTCCATTTTCTAGAGCAAGTTTGATTTAGTTTTACCCGTAAATGTTAATTAATGCATTAATTAATAAGCATGTACTAACGTGTAGTTAAGATGGTCATGCAAGAATTCATATGACCCATGCCGTAGTTGATGTTATTTCCTCATTAGAACATGTTTTAACTCATCATTAGTTCATAGTAAAGTCATTTTTAATTCAGGTATTAGTAAGCTATATGATTATTCATTTACTATTATTGTAAAGTGTTACCCAGATCTCTAACCCACTTGGCAGGCAGGTTTCTTCATTATTTACTTGTTTAGTTTCCGCATGTTTTACAGGCCACTGTATTGCTTCACAGAATGATGAAAGATGAAAAAGGAGATTATGAAAGAAAGATTTGATGCAGTTTAAAAGAAAACATTTTACAGAACCTTGCACTAAAGAACGTAAATGGGTTAATTTCACATTTCAGATTTTATTTTGTTGATTAGTCTAATTATTTGATTTGAATTTTTAATGTTTTATATTTTCATTATTGTTTCTGGCAATTTATATTATTGAGTTAAGTGCTTGATTCATGAATGTTGATGTCTAAAGATTAAAACCAAACATATGACAAAACAAAAATGTATTTTTAGAGGTCATGGTCAGGAGTCATACTTTTGCTTTCGTTATGACAGTATCTTGCTACATACTTGTTTGTGAAGAAAAGGAAAGTGGGATGGTCCTTATCCCTGGATTTTCCAGGTTGTGATTTCAGAGAAATGTCCTGCTGAAAAAGGGAAACTCAGGTGTTACAGCATGCTATTTTGGTCATATCTCATATCAATAATTTATATAACATGAATATTAAGCTCCACCTGAATATTTACTGTACTGATACATTAATACGTTTAAATATATATATATATATATGTGTGTGTGTGTGTGTGTGTGTGTGTGTGTGTGTGTGTATGTATTTTGCATTGGCATTCTACATTAAAATCACGTTTCAAATGATGAGAAAATCACTTAGCCTCGTGAGTCACAGTTTCCTGATCTCGCGAGCTTTCAAGGTTTCAGCTGACATCATCTGGCGGGAGTCAGGTCAGAAAAAATCACTGCAGTTAAAGGAGTAGTTCAGTTCACTTTAAAAAAAAAAATCGTTTGCTGATAATTTACTCACCCCTTGTCATCCAAGATATCAACGTCATTCTTTCTTCCAGTCGAAAGAGAAGTAAGGTTTGCTATGAAAACATTCCGAGGATTTTATCCATATAACTGTAGTTCAGCTGGGGACCAGACGGTTCAGAGGTCCAGAAGACACTTTGCAGTACAACCTGCAGAACTGTCCAAAAGGAGCGTCGAAACCAATTTCCAGACGATGAATAAGAAAGTATTATCAAGCGGAAGACCAATTGCTCATTTTAAAGAACAATAACAAAGTTTATGTTTTATAAGCTCAAATTAAAATGCTCGCGTGGCTCGTTGTTCTGTGATGCGCGTTCAGTAGACTCTCCGGTTCGAGACGCGTCCATCAATATGAACTAATCTTTTTTCGTGTCGATTCGGTTCACTTGATGACAACTAACGAATGAATTTGACTCTGGAAAAAGATTCGTTCATTTTTAGTATAAACCGAGTTCGAACAGGAGAGTCACGAGTCTGCATCAGAGAACAGAGCAAGCGTACCATTGAGCTTCTAGAACTTAAACTTTGTTTTAGTTTTTTAATTAGGGCGAGTCGTTTCGACTTTATAAGTTCCCTTATTTGGTCGTCTGTAAGTCGATTTTAACGCCCTTTGGACAGTTTGTGAGTTTGCCACTTGAAAACCTGCTCTTTTGGACCTTTGAACCATTTGGTTGTCCAAGACAGTAAAGTGCATTATATGGAGGAAAATCCTGGAATGTTTTCATCAAAAACCTTAATTTCTTTTCGACTGAATGAAGGAGACATGGACGTCTTGGATGACATGGGATGAGATAAATTAACCACAAAAGTTTTTTAAAGGATTACGACTGTACCTCAGGTTTTTGCATTAAATATCCCAGAGGCAAGGCCATGTATATTTTAGTTAAGATGATAACTTACAATATTCCAAATGTTTCAAGCTGTTAAATCGGGTGATTAAGAATTTTAACCAAGGAAACGGGGCGTGAGCAGGGGTGGAGTGGGAGTGTGACCAGTCGTGGCGTCATATCAGCGTTACCTCAGTTTCCGCTCGTCTACGTGTAGTCCTGGATAAATGCGAAGTTGTAGTTGTGCGTTTGCGTTGTCTGAGCAACAAAAGTCAGCTTGTTTCGCGCATTTGTAATGGAATGGTGCACATTCTGGTGCATTATTCTTTTGGATTGTCTCGGAATGTGACTGTTTTGGCTGTAACGGGGTCGCACACCGGACGAGCCGCACCACGGCGTCTCAGACAAAGTCCAGTATAGCACCCGGACGAGAGCCGCACCACCGTCTGGGCAAAGTCCAGTATAGCACCCGGACGGAGAGCCGCACTCACCGTCTGGGCAAGGTCCAGTAGCACCGGACAGCGACGCCAGCGTCTAGGCAGAGTCCAGTATCGGCACACCGGACGGGAGAAGCTACACAACCACGTGTCCAGGAGCAATTCCCATATCGCACACCGGGCGCGGCACTTTCTCATCATGAAAGGGAGATAATGTCTGTTATCTCTATGTTTATGATTGTACTGTACAATTCAATCAATCGATTGCTGAGTCTGCAGTCTGAAGATTTTACATCAAAACATCTGTTTCATTACGATTAAATATCACCTGAAAAATCTAATAACATCAGTAATTGTAGAGAAGCAGCTGATTTCTGTAATGGAATACAAAACTAATGCATATTGCAGCATCAGCGAAGTCAGGATACATTAGCAGCGATTCATTTCAAATTCCTCTCCACCATAGCTTCGTGCCATGACTCGTACAGTAACATCTGTGATAACTAATTTCTTTAAAACCTGACTTTCTTGCAAGCTATTTATTCAGTTAATGAAAACAAGCATGTCATCAGCAACATTTATAGAGTCAAACTTCCCTCATCCATGACAACTAATTTTCGATACCCGTCTGACTGATTTATCCACGGTAGAGTTGAAGAATCAGACAGTTCCCCATCATTCCGCGATTTCCTCCACGTCGTCATAGAGCAAAGCCGTTGTTGTTGTTTTGAATGTGAACTACTCCTTTAATCTCAGCATCAGATCCATATTTTCTAGCTCTGAAACCCTAAACATCATTAAGAGTAAGTAGTGTTAGTTTGTTTCTTAAAGACCTGTCATGAAACTATTTGCCACATCTTGTTTCACCAATAATTTCAATGAGCCAAATGACAATTTAAATGTTCTATTGTAGCTTGGATTATAAATAGGTCTATTTAAAATAAAAATAAACTCCCTGAGATTTTAGATTAGATTCAATTAATTAAATTAGATAACATGAACTAACAATGAAAAATACTGGTAAAGCATTTATTAATCTTAGTGTTAATTTCAACAGTTACTAATACATTATTAGTATCAATTAAATATTACATTAATATTAGTCAATAGCCTTCTAAATATGAACTTTTAACTAATGTCAACAAAGATTAATAAACTGTTACAAACATATTGCTTATTGTTAGCTTATGTGTTTAATGCGTTAAATTGATGAGAAATAATATGAATTATCATCTGTGTCAGTGTTTAAATTACATGATGTATATTCAGGAGTAAATTGTGGTACTCAGTATGTTTCATATGAGATTCACCTTTCAACTCCACCTAATTTCTCAAACATTACTAAGTAGTTGAAACAGACAAATAACACTTCATTTGAATCGGCAGTTGCCTAACATTCAATTTAAAAGAAATGTGTACTGTAATTACAAAACTAATTTACACTCTAAAAATGATGGTTGTTTCAACCCAAATTAAAATATGGACAAACCCAAATGTTGGGTATTAAAAAATTTACAGTTGAAAGTGATAGTTGAAGTTGGTGTTATGTCCGTTCAGGACAAGTTAATCTGTGTTCGTTTAGTAACGCCTTGATGCATGTTGAGTATGCAGCTGTTTTGGTCTGAAAGGGAGTTCCGGTTTTTTTCTAAAGTAAACGGAGTTATATGCATTAACCTCTTGTCCAGCGTCCTTTTTATACACAACATTTGGCGACAAGGATGGCTGAATTTTCTCTTCCTCCTCCACCTCCTTTCCTCGCACTTCCCGGTGAGCCTACAATACCGTGGAATCGCTGGCATCAGTCTTTTGAAACGTATCTTCAAGCTACGGGACTAGCCGACGTAAGTGCAGCTCGGAAAACAGCTTTGCTGAGGCACTGTTTAGGAGTCGAGGGGACAACGCGTACTGGAGACGTTAACTGACAACGGGGCAGATGCAAACTATGCAGAGACAGTTAAACTTTTAAAAGACCAGTTTGCTGCTCCACAAAGTGCTTTATTGAGACGGTTTATGTTTAGACAACGACATCAACTCCCGGGTGAGTCTGTCCATCAGTACGTCTCCAACCTGAAAGGTCTAGCCAGCCATTGCAAATTTGGCGCGTTGACGGACGAGATGATACAGAGATCAGCTGATTGAGCACACTACACAGTCTAAAATCAGGAGACGTTACTACTCGAATCAGATGATTTGACACTAGCTAGGGCTGTTGCCATTGCATTCCAAATTGAAAGTGCAGCTGAATGTGCAGCTAAATTAACACGGACAGAATCATCATTAAGCCAAGCAGTATGCATAAGTGCACAGTCACATGAGCAGCAACAGCAGCAGCCATCTAGCGCTGGGTTGGATGTACCAGACACAGCCCCAGACTCAGTCATGCTTCTCACAAGACAACAAGGGCCGCGTCAGCGTCAAAGGCAGCTTTCATGTGGTAATTGTGGATCAAACACACATGCCACCAGAGCCCAGAACTGTCCAGCTAATAACCAAACATGTCGTAACTGTGGAAGAAAAAATCACTTCGCAAAAATGTGCCGCTCTGCCCCCTCCAGGTTGGATGGACACACTCCCCGTGGTTCACCCACCATAATTCGCCATGTAACATCGGGGCCCATGCAGTTCAAGTCATGTACAGTGAACATAAACACAGTGTGTATTCCCCTGCTGCTAGACACAGGTGCAAGTGTCTCCCTCCTAAATGCCAGTACATACCATAAGTTCTTCCATTTCTGTCCACTGTCTACGCCCACCGCTGTCCTTCACGGGTACGGGGACTCAGAAATTGACCTGTTGGGGTCCATCACAGTGACTGTTAGCTATGGCACTAGGGTCTTGCCATCCTTTGTTTTCAATGTGGCCCGACGAGGGGCGAATTTAATGGGGCTGGATCTGTTCATGGCATTGGGATTTTCACTCATTGACACAGGGGGGGCTGCCATCATGACTGTCGCTGCCGGACCGCCTCAGAAGTGGTCATCACTGTTTGAAGGGGTGGGCTGTCTGTCTGCTTTCGCGCATCAACCTCTCATTGACTCCTCTGTGACTCCAGTCGTCCAGCCACTGCGCCGTATTCCACTGTCTCTGAGGGATGGAGTGTCCGTGGAGCTGCAGCGGCTGCTGGATGCCGGTATCATCGAGCCGGTTGATGCTTCACAATGGATTTCGAACTTGGTTGTGGTCAGAAAAAAAACAGGGGCTCTGCGCATCTGTGTGGACCTCCGCGCAGTAAACAAAGCAGTCATCCCAGACAGATACCCATTGCCCACGTCTGAGGAGCTCACGGCACAATTTCACGGCTCCACTGTCTTTTCAAAACTGGATCTCAGAGAGGGCTATCTTCAGGTGCCCCTCCACCCTGAAAGCAGAAACCTCACGGCCTTCGTTACACACCTTGGTGTTTTCCGCTATACGAGGATGCCGTTTGGCCTTAGCTCCGCCCCCTCCTGCTTTCAAAAGGTCATGACCTCAGTACTGGCAGGTATACCAGGTGTGGTTATTTACCTTGATGATGTGGTGGTACATGGTGCTACTACTGCTATCCATGACAGTCGTCTGCAAAGTGTGTTCAAAGCCCTAGCCAAGCACAGTTTAACCCTCAATAGCAGCAAATGTGTTTTTGCGGTGCCGGCCATTGAATATGTAGGCTTCCGACTTTCCACTGAGGGCATCTCTCCCCTTCAGTCTAATGTGGAGGCCATCCTCTCCGTTCCCGAACCGACCTCGGCTGCCCAGCTCGCTTCATTTCTGGGCATGACGGGCTACTACATGAAGTTCATGCCCCAGTATTCAGCCATAACAGCCCCACTGCGCCAGCTGCTTCGGAGAGATGAGCCGTGGGTCTGGTCTCTAGAATGCACCAAGGCAGTGCAAACTCTTAAAGCTCAACTTACCTCACCTCCAGTGTTGGCGCATTTTGACATATCCAGTCACACCCTGGTCACCTGTGACGCCTCGGCCATGGCGATAGGTGCCGTACTATCACAAGTACAGAATGGCGTGGAGAGGCCTGTGGCATTTGCCTCCCGAGCTCTGAACCAAACCGAACAAAGATACTCAGTTGGGGAGCGGGAGGCACTCGCTTGCATGTGGGCTTGCGAGAGATGGCACCTCTACCTTTATGGCCGCCAGTTTACGCTAAGAACAGACCACCAGGCATTGACAGCTCTGCTCTCCTCTACAGGCACCGGTCACAAGCCGCTGAGACTGCATCGTTGGTATGACCGCCTCCGCCAATACAACTACACTCTTCAGTTTACCCCGGGCCGGGATAATGTCGTTGCAGACCTTCTCTCTCGGTCAGCTCCTGCCCAGGCCCCGCCCGCCAGCGTCAACCACATCGAAAGTGAGATTATTCACATGCTACACACTCCGCTCCGAGTCCACGGTCACTCTAGAGGAACTGAAGGCAGCCTCAGAACAGGATCCAGTCATCTCCCAGCTCTGCACCTACATTCGTCAGGGATGGCCAAGGGAACTACCAGAGGAGCTGTTGGCCTTTTCCAGGGTCAAGCAGGAGCTCTCTTGTTGGAATGAAACATGTGTGGCACGTGGGCTTTGCACTGTGATTCCACAAGCTCTTCGCGCCCGTGTGCTGGCCATGGCACACGAGGGCCACCTGGGCATAGTAAAGCTTAAACAGAGATGCCGCGACCTGGTGTGGTGGCCAGGCATAGACAAAGACATTGAGGCCCTTGTTAAAGAATGCCCAGCATGCCTCGTGAGTGGAAAAACCGGCCGCCGACCCCCTCCACCCCTGCAACCTCTGGCCTGGCCCTCAAAGCCATGGGAGCATCTGCAATTAGACATATGCGGCGAGATCCACGGTGCCCCCCACTATCAGCGGTTCTTGGTCGTAGTGTATGACTTACACTCCAAATGGCCTGAGCTGACCACTACCGGCTCTGTCACTTCCCAGGTCATTGTGGACTTTCTGGAGTCCCTTTTTTCCCGCTGGGGCCTTCCACAGACCATTACCACCGACAATGGCCCACAGTTTGTATCTTTGGAGTTTACCTCATTCCTGGAGAACAGGGGGATTCGACACATCCGCACAGCCCTGTATCACCCACAGGCAAACGGCGGGGTGGAGCGCTTCCATCAATCCCTAAAAAATGGCATCAGAGCACATCAGGCTCAGGGCTGTTCCTTTAAACAAGCCATACGTCTAACACTGCTACACTACCGGGCTACCCAGCATTCAACCACAGAGGTTTCCCCAGCCTCACTCATGCTGGGTAGGGAGTTACACCTACCACTGGACAGGCTCCGCCCCACTGCAGTCCAGAACACACTCACACCAGTCAAAGCCTCAGTCACGCGCCGTCAGAAGCGGATGAAACAGTGGTTTGACAGGAAAAAGAGGGTTAGGATACCAGATATCACTGTGGCAGACTGGGTGAGAGCTCGCCGACCGCACAGAAAGAACAAAATGGCATCATTTTGGTCCAATCCACAGCAAGTGTCCCGCCGACTGGGACCAGCCACATACCGCCTAGATGATGGCACGCGCTGGCACGCCAGCTGCCTTCAGAAGGTGCCAGCGCCTCCCGCAACCTCAACTCAGAACAGTGGGGACATAATGCCACCCAGAGCAGAGCAGGAGGACTCCTTACCTCAATCAGCCACACAGCCTGAGGATACTCACTCGTTGTCACACCCAGTACCCCCATCACCTTCGCCGCTGCCCCTGTCTTCAGCCTCCACACCACTGTTTGCCTCACCTTTAGCTGTTTGTCCTCAACGGCCAGTGCGCACGAGGGCACGCCCTGATTACCTGAAGGACTATGTTTCAACCTTTGATATTTGAACCCCCCAGAGAGGGAAAATGTTATGTCCGTTCAGGACAAGTTAATCTGTGTTCGTTTAGTAACGCCTTGATGCATGTTGAGTATGCAGCTGTTTTGGTCTGAAAGGGAGTTCCGGTTTTTTTCTAAAGTAAACGGAGTTATATGCATTAACCTCTTGTCCAGCGTCCTTTTTATACACAACATTTGGGTTAATTTTTAACCCAACATTTGGGTTTTGTCCATATTTGACCCACATTTGGGTTAAAACAACCCAGCATTGTTTAGAGTGTACAAATAGTAAGCCAGTACTTTCCCTTATTGTGCTTCACCTTCATATAAGCCCGTCCCCTTCTTCTTTTCTTTTCTTCATTCATCCAGTGCAACTAGCACAAGCTCAAACAAGACCAAAACACTGGATTTTTTACTGCAAAATTTACCATTGCTTTAACACTGTATATCAGAACAGATAACACCATGTTCTAAACCTAATCTTACAGGCTAAAGTCAAGGTAAACAGCTGTTTATATTGTGATATGAAAAACTAATAAATCCCCTGTATTTTATTCTATTGTTACTGAGAAACAGCTGATTGAATAATGCAAATATGGGACAATGTGACATTTCACAATTTCAGTGCAGTCATGGCCTGGTTTGATCCCATCAGAGGATGATGATGTCCCCTTTCCCTTTCTTAGCCTGGAGATGGAAGGTTTTTGACCATAGGGTATGTATGCAAATGCTTGTATATATTGAGGTGTGTGCATACATATGTCTATTGTAATGGATTTTCTCTAACGCACCTGACTTAGGTTGGGCCTGGTGTCCCTGACACCTGGGAATATTATACTCAGTCGAGTTACCTCTGAACGCGCTGGTTGACTCAATCTAACCCAGCCTAAGAGTCTCCCAAAGAGTCGAACGACGTCTCGTCCCTTGTTGAACACTATCATTTGGTAGTAAGATCTCTAGTGTTTTGCTCAAATAACTTGTTCTACTAACTAACTTTGCTGCGCAGCTTAAATGACAGACAGACTTCAGTAAATGTCCCTTAGATGCTCTTTATTTCAGCTGGGAGTCCTCTCGAGCAGTACTCAGAGAAGTCTCAACACAATCAAAAAATACAACAGACTTTATAGTGCAAAGCCAGACACATCAAAAATAGAATCATCATCACTAATCAAAAAATCATTGTCACGCTCTACCCACATGATTTGTCACATTGGTTAAAACAAGCCCCCCTCCTTTGTTAGTGACATCAGCATATGTTCAAGGAACAGAACGTTTAGTTCATTGTCAAGATTCAGCCTGACCAAGGTTATATTGGGTCATATATTTGTTAGATGGTTAGTTCATGTGGAAAGTTCGCCTGATGGCTACATCCTGAAATAAAGGAAGTAAGTCTCATTATGTTTTATTGTTTTACCCGTCCTTCGGATGAGACGTTAAACCGAGGCCCTGACTCTCTGTGGTCACAAAAAATCCCAGGATGTCTTTCGAAAGAGTAGGGGTGTAACCCCGCATTCTGGCCAAATTTGCCCCTTGGCCGCTGTCCATCATGGCCACCTAATCATCCCCATATATACTCATTGGCTTCATCATTGTCTCCTCTCCACCAGTAAGCTGGTGTGTGGTGAGCGTTCTGGCGCAATATGCGCTGCCGTCCGCATCATCCAAGTGGATGCTGCACATTGGTGGTGGTTGAGGAGATTCCCCCCTTCTATGTAAAGCGCTTTGAGTGTCTAGAAAGCGCTATATAAATGTAATGAATTTATTATTATTGTTAGAATTAGAAATGGAAAGTTTTAGTCGTCTTCAGACAGAGAAGTCAGGAAGCATGATAAATTGTATCACATGAGAGGAATATTAAAATCATGATATCTGATAGAAATACAAAATCAGAACATTAGTAATATGATTAACTTCTACTGATTATAATATAAAATCAGAACTTTATGGTTAGTGACATGATTGACTTTGTCTTATTATAATTTTTCCACGACACTATATATACTGTTTATGTAGGCTACATACTGTACATATGTACTCTGTTTCTGTGGCTTGTACATACCTGTATGTATTACCTTCTAAAAGGAAAAATAAATGAAAATTTGATCACAGAAAATTTTTGATCATCGTCCACATGACCAAATGTCCCTCCTGGATGCAATGGATTCTGCATCAAGACATCCCAGCTAAACAAAGCCAGGGGTAAATAAGGAATGCCAAATGATTCTTCCCAAGATGCCTTGATGCCTTGCCAGAGTAGTGTGTGATGTGGATGAGAACATGTGGCCAAATGGAGAAGACCGGAATGATTACAGTCAATATCTTTTGTATTTTCACATACAGTAATGCTGTAAATGGCAAGTATTGCATATTTTTGTTATCTTGCAGAAATGTCCTGTTGCAAATAAAGCTTTTATTGCATCAATTCTGTCTCTGTCTTCTTTTTTCATAAACCGTACATTCTATTCTTCTATTCTGATTTCTACAACATAGGAAACAAAATGCACAAATTTGCTAAACCCAAACAAAACTGTGAAGCTTCAAAATAAACTGCAGTGCAAAACAATCTACTGTTTAAACAATCCAATATACTGTCTATTGTATACGGGCAGACCTGACATACTGTAGGCCTATATAAAGTAATGCAGTTTCTGTAATTCCATCTCATGTTAGTGTTTTTTGTGACATTGTGCTGTGATTGATTAAATGTCCCTGTTGGAAGAGAACATGTGTTAGTGTTTTGGTAGACATAGTGTATTGTGTTAGTGGATTATTGTTTTTTGAAAATTAGTGTTGGAGTTTAGTTTACAGTGTGTGATTTTGAGCATGAAATTAACCGATTTGCCAATTTTGTGTTGTAGGTGTGTTGGTGTGTTAAGAGTTTAGAAAATTTGTTAAAAGTATTGAAAAAATTGTCATAGCGATTGTAAAAAATATGTAATATTAATTCGGAATATTTCATATTTATTCTAATCTGAATGATGTGATGATATTGGGGGGGTTACATTAGCTGGGTCTGATTTTTGAGGGGGTCAGTAACCCCCTAACCCCCCCCACCCCCCCCCCCACTCCCGCAATTCCGCCCATGGGTACCGTGAACGAGTCTCCGCGAGTCAGCCAGCCAGTGACAGTAACTATAGTGACGAAGACGCGCTCTGTTGTAGTCAGCGCTTTGGTCGGATTAATTTTGGCATTTGGCATAAGTTAGCCTTATAGGCTAGTAATAAATGAACACACATACAAAAATGTCTTCGTTCCTGTAGGCGTCCTGGAGAATATTTCTGTTCGTCCTAAACACATTTTCTATCGTCCCAGGACGATAGGCGCCGTCAGTCTCGAGCCCTACCGGACAGTGTTCAGCATCTTACACCAGTGTCGGATCTGGTTAGATCTAACTCCGAGACTGAAGCTTTCCCTGGTTTCATCCGAGGAACGGAGTCATCGCCTGACGGACTGCAATACGGTGAGGCATTACTATCTTTGCTTCTTGAAATTTCTGCCCTGTTCTTACTTATAACTATTTAGGCTACTTCTGATACTGTGACATCACATAAAGAAACTTATTGTAGCTGATTTGCTACATATATCCAAAATCAAAAGATAGAAGTAGGCTATTTTAAGATTCTTCAAATTAATCTTATTTAGAGTTAATATCAGAACAATCAAAGGAAACTGCATATATAAATATAAATATATTGTAGTATTTTTCTCTTACTTAATAGGCTGCTGCCACCACCTTTGATTATTTAAGCCAGTATGGTCTGGCAAGGGAAGACAACTCACCACCAACTTCAATCAAAACTAGCAGTTTTATTAACAGAGGGACCAGAAGGACAAGCTCAACTCAACCTAAAAGGCCGTAGAACCACACATGTACTACGTGCATTAGCTCACTTCATTGCATGGTGACACAACACCCAAAATTACAGTGACACTTCAAATCCTTTTAAAACCTCAACATCATGCATGTGCAACAAAATGGGTACTCCCTAAGGTTCCTAAACCTTCTCAGTTTTCTCACCCCTCTATCACTGTAAGCACAAATTTATTCAATTCATCAGTTTAATAAATATAGCAGATTTAAGAAACATCCAAACAACACATCACTTAACTTCGCCCACAGCGACGTCCTGTCCCTCCCATTCTCAGGGGTGGGGGTGGGGGGGAGCCACGCACCGTCCTATTTAGGAAATATGAACAATCGGCGCGATGTGCGTTACCTTAGCACTCACGTTCATGGGAATCATTCATGAGCGGGGGAAATATGCCACCGATGAGTCCAGTCCATTCCAAAAGAGTGAAGCCCAGCTCTTATGATTCAATGGTATGAGCATTCAGAAACTGAACAGTAGCGACGACGGCATTCCTAACCTCCCATCTATATAATCTTCCCACATACCCACTCTCTGTCTATCTTCATCGCCGACGGCCCCAACCGACCGCGACGACACCCCCCTCCCAAACAAGAAGGTGAAGTACCGCCGTCCTGTTCTCCACACTGTGTCTGGGCTCCCTTTCAATGTCGTTTGGTTCCATATATCCCTTCTTCCACTTCCCGTCTCCGAATCCACAGCTCCCGCCTCGGTGTTCCTCATTCTCAATCAGTCTCATTAATTAGTTACCAAGACAATATCCTCAAAACACCAAACACATTGCTATCTCCCTCCCAATGGAACAGACAGACTCGCCTCACAGCATCTGAGTCCAGTCTCATAGTGCTGTGTCCACCCAGGTTGACGCCGCTCTCGACTGGCCGTCTGTAACTTTGGCTGATGCACTGCCCCCGTAGATCCACCCTGCAGTCCGTCAGGGTCCTTGGTCGATCATCCGCCCCTTGAACAGTCTGTTGTACAGGACCAGCAGCCTCTGATGCAGACTCTTCCTTTGCAGTCTCCACCTTCCGAGAGGGCTGTGCAGGGAGAAGTGCTCTTTGATGAACCCAACTGACCCCCAAAGGGACATCCAACTGACCGGGCCACCCTCTGAGCTTGAACATTGGGACTCAGCTCCGATCCTGCGGGAGGAGCAAGGGTGCTGCTGTTTCTGAGAGAGAAAGGGAGATACATATGGTTTAATTCTGTCAAAATGCACCACTATCTCTGCCCCCCATCTCCTAACACCAAGCGATACAATACATCAGAAACGCGTTCCACAACTTCATAAGGGCCTCTGTAACGCCTTTGTAATTTTGGGCAAATGCCTTTTTTCTTTGCCTTAATCCGTACCCACACCAATTCCCCCACAGAATAAAACTGAAAATAAGCCCGGAGATCAATTACCCCTTCTGCTGTCCTGAGGCTTTGGCCTGATGTCTCTTTACTGCTTCTACCACTGTGGAATAATGTGTCTGCCAACCCAGTCACATACTCACTGGCAGACACAAACTTCTCAGGAGGATAACATACATTCAGCATCACGTCCAGATGGAAGAACAATTTCCTGTCCAAACAAGATCTTATAAGGTGTAAACCCTGTACTGGCATGTACACTACTCCGATAAGCCATCAACACGTATGGCAACAGGCAGTCCCAAATAGATTGGTTCTCATTAAGAAACAAACTCAACATGGACAGCAAAGTCCGATTAAACCGTTCCACCAAACCATTCGATTGGGATGATATGAGGAGCTACACGTCTTACTCATATCCAGCAGTAGGCACAATTCTTTAAACAGAGCAGACTCAAAATTTCGCCCCTGATCGGAATGAATACTACGGGGAGTGCCAAAGCGACATATCCCACTCCTCCACCAGGACACAAGCCACTGACTGTGCCTCCTGGTTGGGAAGGGGAAATGCCTCAGTCCATTTAGAAAAGTAATCATTTACAACAAAGATATATTTACGTTTCCTTGGCGTCTCAGGTAAAGGCCCCAAAATGTCCAAAGCAATACGTTCATGAGGACGGAGATGTAACTGAGGAATGCATTGGAGCACAAGGGGCCTTTCCATGTGTCTTTTGTGAAGCACAGTCTACACATTGCCTGCACCATTGTCTTACATCTGCAAACCAACCGAGCCAGTAGAAACGATCTCTTACTTTCTCTTGCAATTTTTGAATACCCAAAATGTCCTCAGCTACCCAAATGCTACCAGCACCTTAGGGAGAACCACCTGTACTTTTGAGGATGCATCTGAGTAAGGAGGGGGCACTCGTTACCAACCGCTGGTCTCTGCAAATGCAATTGGTCCCAAACAGAACTATACTTCTTCAGGGCAGCATTCTGCTGTATTTCCGCAGCATTATCATTTGGGTCCTGTCTAAGATTAATTAAGAGGGCCAATTCTGGGTCATCTCGCTGGGCCTGTGCTAAATCATCACCCACCCCAACATTAGTTTTCTTCTGCACCACCTGAGGGCCCTCCTTAACAGCACACACTGATATAGCTGGTCCCTGACTAGAGCCTTCCTTCTCCTCGCTTCCCCGTAGGCTGGGAGCCCTGACAAGGCATCTGCATTGCCATGCTGCTTTCCCGGACGATGTACAATTTTATAGTGAAAAGTTGCCAATTGCTAAACCCATAGAGCTAGCTGTCCCTCTAAGCCCTGGAAGTTGTGCAACCATCTCAAGGAGTTATGGTCTGTGCGCAACACAAACTCTTTACCAAGCAAAAAATGCTTAAAGTACTTTGTGAAAGTCACCATTGCCAACAACTCTTTCTTTGTCGTAGCATACTTGCATTCCTCTTTAGTAAGGGCCCGACTGGCGTAAGCAATTACTCCGTTCCAGCCCACCCTCTTCTTGCGAAGTACAGCTCCTACCCCCACATCACTAGCATCAGTGTCCAATATAAAAGTTTTTTGGGGGTCAGGATAAGCGAGCATGGGGAAGTAATTAACTTAGTCTTCAACTGATTGAAGGCTACCTGACACTCCTCACCCCACCTAAATCTCCTCCCCTTCTCAGTCAGCTGATGCAATGGACGCGCTTATGTCTGCAAACCCTCTTACGAACCGTCTATAATAAGAGGCCAACCCTAAAAAGCTCCTCACTTCAGTCTGCGTCCTAGAGGTAGGCCACCCCTCACTGCTTCCACCTTTACAGGGTCGGCCATTATTCCTTCGGCAGAAATGACATGCCCTAAATACTGGACACGGGAGGAAAACAAATCACACTTAGAAGGTTTTACCTTCAGATTGGCAGCCTTCAATTTAGCCAATATCTCCCCAATCTCGATAAATACTCCTGAAACGAATGACCAAACACTATAATGTCATCCAAATATACTAAACACGTAGTCCATTGCAAGTCAGCTAAAACCAAATCCATTAAGCGCTGAAAGGTACTAGGTGAGTAACACAGACCAAAACTTAAGACATTAAATTCAAATAGCCCATGTCTTGTGGAAAAAGCAGTCTTGCACTTATCTTTACCATCTACCTCTACCTGCCAGTAACCACTGGCAAGATCCAGGGTGGAGAACAGTTTTGCATTAGTCAAACTATCTAGGTCATCATCTATTCGAGGGAGGGGGTAGGCATCTTTAACTGTAACATCATTCAGCTTCCGGTAGTCTACGCAAAAGCGCAAACTACCATCCTTCTTTCTTACTGGGACAACCGGAGCGGCCCATGGACTGCATTAGGGCTGTATGATCCCATTTTCTTGCATTTGCTTAATATGATCATGTACCTCTTGTTGCAAATGCAACGGAACCCGACGTGGAGGTATCTGAATCGGCTTGGCATCCCCGGTATTACCCTGATGCAAGGTCAAATGGGTTTGCCCTAGATCACTATCTCCGGTGCTAAACACTGAAGCGGACTGCACCAACACCTCCCGGATGGCCTGCATTTCAATCATAGACAGTCCCTTTTGATCCAACCCTAGCTGCATTAAGAGACCATCCACAGACCCCCCTCCAGGCACCTCTAACCCATTCTGTTGGCTGAACGCCACTGCTTCGGACCCAACTACTACCTCAGTAGACAAGGTCCCAATCTTTGTCCCCTGCCTAAGAGTGAGAGGATTATCCGTTACATTAATCACTCTAACAGGAATAACCCCTTGTCCCACATTACAAACAACTCTAGCCACTAAAAGGTCACAGTGTTTTAATACAGAGAAGGAGGGCTCCACCATCCCAGCGACCGGTCCTGCAAGGAGCCCTTCTACCACCCCAGCAACAATAGGCTATGTGCACAAGCGTAGTTTCGAACTTCCGCTTTTGTCAGAAGTCGGCATATCAGTTTCCGGTTTACGACTGTTCATCCGCATCCGCTGTAAACAAACAATATAAGTGCTGCTGTTGTACGAAAATAAGAGTAGTTAAACACATCTAAGTTTCTAAGAACTGTAGGTGGATCTATCAACTAACGTCCGTTTCACACATACCCCGTTTGCAGTGTGTGTTGCGGTGCAGGAGCAACGGGTGCTGCAGTGCTTTTACATATGATGCGTTTGCAGTGAATCTCTGATCGCGGCTGTGCCACAAACGCATACTTACTATTTTTACTATTTTTTTTGCGCGTCGCCCTAAAATATCTATTTTGTGCAGCCACTGCACACGAAGGTTGGTGTTTTTCGGGAAGCAGTGGAAGCTCAAATGGCTGTTAGCGACTTGAAGCAGAGTGGCACACAGCAGTGCTCCACGCACCATGTTAACAGGTTAGGGCTTTCACTTTTCACACCGCTAGAGATGCGGCACATATGCTATAATATAACAGCAGTGCAGCGATCGTTACTGCACCGAATCTATTTCTGCTGTGCTGCATTAAAGTGACATGTTTCGTGGTCAAAATGCACAAAGATTGACCTGAAAATGTAGTAATTTCACCATAAATGCGTTTCATTAAATAAAATGTAGTAATCTCACCATAAATGCATTTAATATACCAGTACTACTATTTTTCACAGTCATCGGAAGACTGTGAAGACCGGGGGAAATCAAGAAAAACATAATGAACAACGCTCGTATCATTCGGGAAAGGAGGTGGAAAAACAAGTTTTGTGACATGCAGGATCTATTGTGGGCTATTTAAATGCAAAAGAAAAGGCATGTGAGTCGGCTGTTTTTGTCAATTTGAAGTTTTAATATAAAATATTTGCCATTTTAATAAAGTAAATTTGACCACTTGCTTGAGCAACTTAATATGAGTAAAGCATGGAATAATAGCCCTTACATACGTGCATACGTCCATTAAAGAGTGTGTAGAAAGAAAATTGTAATGCTGACAACTTTTTTTGAAACAAAAGTTGCAGCAAAACTTCTGGATTTTAAATAAAAATAGTAAGTATGCATTTGTGGCACAGCCGCGATCAGAGATTCACTGCAAACGCATCATATGTGAAAGCACTGCAGCACCCGTTGCTCCTGCACCGCAACACACACTGCAAACGGGGTATGTGTGAAACGGGCGTTAGTTGATAGATCCACCTACAGTTCTTAGAAACTTAGATGTGTTTAACTACTCTTATTTTCGTACAAAAGCAGCACTTATATTGTTTGTTTACAGCGGATGCGGATGAACAGTCGTAAACCGGAAACTGATATGCCGACTTCTGACAAAAGCGGAAGTTCGAAACTACGCTTGTGCACATAGCCTATAGCTTCACTACGCGGCTGTATTATGGAGTCTGTTTGAACAGTGACAACCTTGGGCTGACAAGCATCAACTGATAAAATTAAGGGGAACTTCCTGCCCATGACTAAACAGCACTTTTCCCTCAAATCAATGATTGCCCCATACTTCAGCAGAAAATCCATCCCCAACAAAATATCGGGAGTAGATATGTCTGCTACAAGAAACTCGTTTATTAACACTAGGGAACCAAACTGACAAATAATTTGCCACCGGCCTATTATGTACATAGTGCCCCCATTAGCAGCTGAAGCTTCCCCCCATAATCAAACAATGGACACCCCCCTCTGTTAACTGTTACCACACATGCTTAGGGATAATTGAGGCCTGCGCCCCATATCCAATAACAAATGTACATCAGACCCACCTATTTTAACATTGAGATACATTCCAGAGCTGGGTTGGTTACACAGGGCCAATCTCGTGGACTTCACTAATGAGGGGCAGACATTTGACCCTCTGTGTCCGCCCCCACTAGTTTCCCTGCAAATAGGGACAATTCCGACGTAAATGGAGGTTACACCCACACTCCCAACAAGCCTCTCGATCACGAGAGGACCGGTACCATAGCCCCACCTATCTGTCCCCAAGGCTCAGGAGCAACATTTCGCCTCGCCTGTATTGACTGAACTGTCTGCTGCAAGGCTTTTACTTCCTGTCTCAGCCCTTCAACCACTCCCAAAAGTGTCTCCATTTGTTTATTGTCTGCAACACTTTTGGCCACCACTCGCACTTTAGTATCTGCAACAGAGCAGTTACGCTCCAAACTTCAGAATTAGTTCTAATTCAGAAGCCAAATTAACAGCCTCTTCTAAGGTGGATGGTTTTGAACTGCGAAGTTGGACACAGCAAACCACGCACCGTCCTGTTTAGGGAAATATGAGCAATCGCCACGGTGTGTCGTCACCTTAACACTCACGTTGACCTCAGGGAGTCATTCATGAACGGGGAAATCCCACCGTGAGTCCAGTCCATTCCAAAAGAGTGAAGCCCAGCTCTTATAATTCAATGGTATCAGCATTCAGAAACCGAACAGTAGCGACGACGGCATTCCTAACCTCCCATCTATATAATCTTTCCACATACCCGCTCTCTGTCTATCTTCAACGCCGAAGGCCTAACCGACCGCGAACGACACCCCCTTCCAAACAAAAGGTGAGTACCGCCGTCCTGTGCTCCACACTGTGTCTGGGCTCCCCTTCAATGTCTTTGGTTCCATATATCCCTTCTTCCACCTCCCGTCTCCGAATCCACAGCTCCCGCCCCGGTGTTCCTCATTTCTCAATCAGTCTCATTAATTAGTTACCAAGACAATATCCCCAAAACACCAAACACATTACAATATATTTATGTCTATGTTCTTTGTCCTGTGTGTTTTTCAGGAACTAGGATTTCTACTTTTTTTCAAGTGGGAGGAATTATTGGATCAGGAGCTTATGGCCAGGTTTATGAAGGAACCCACATATAGAGGGAATGCATTACACGTGACTTTCCCGCCGGAACAACCCCCTCAGCCTGACCGAGTGGCAAAAGATCTGCTGCGTGACTGGATTTAATAGGGGTGTAAAAAGGGCCACGACAATACGATCCAAATAGCGGGTTTCGAATTCGTGGTGAAGGTTTGAAGCGTGTTCCGTCTCTTCCATGGCAAAGTGAATTTTAATTAAAAGCATCACATTTAATCTTATCCATTGACTCGTTTCATCTGACTCCATAAAATGAAAAGGTTTTATCAATGATATCTGTGCATCATTAAATACACGTTAACGTTTGACTATTCCTTTTAACTCTAGTGGAAGTAAAGTCAAAGTCTGTCAGAATAGCCAAATATAACAATTTATTATGTCAGGTAAATATATCATTAGAATTCCACAATATAATCAATGCAAACCATCAAATGTTTCAAAGAACAAAGAACTTTACCCAGCATATTACATGAGCTGAGACACAACATCATGGGCTGATCTGAATACAGAATGGCAGCCTCGAACTCTTCCACTGCACCTACTTAAATAGAGTCAGACCTTATCTGATATGTAAATCACCAGGTTACCATGGAATCCCCTACCATGTTTATGGGGGGCAGACCTTTTGTTGTAATTTGCATTCAGTATTGCAATTTAGTATTTTGAGACAATTTGATTGAATTTATTAATATTTATGCAATATTTATGGTCTATTTTTGCCATGGAGAAAAAAAAAAAAAAAAAAAAAATATATATATATATATATATATATATATATATATATATATATATATATATATATTTTTTTTTTTTCAAAAAAATATTAATGCAGCATTTTAGTTTAATATAGAGTCTAGGCCTTATGAAAATTAGAAAATTAGCACCATCTGGTTACAGTATGAGAGAAACAGCGTAGAATCATGGTGTAACCACTAGATGTACAGCTCTCTGGAGAAGCACGTGACTTCCCCAGATGTATATGAACACATCTTTTTTTTTTTGTGGTGGATTTGAATATAGTTGAAAATCTCAATAACAATTTTTTATTTAATTTTTTTTTTTTTTAAATGAATACACATTTGTGAATTTTTGTCAATTTCCCATTCACTTTCCTATGGGGTCATTTTTGACCAAAGACCACAAGTGTGACTATTTTTTTAAGACCACTTAGCATGCTCAGATCATGACCTCAATTTTTTTGTGTGTTCACATAATGCCATAAAAGTCACCAAGTGACAATACAAAATGTATTGGTGTGTATGTGTATAAAAGTGTGTTTGTTTGTGTGTGTGTTTGTGTGTGTGGGTTTGTCTGTTTTGCACTCTTTATGTTGTAGAGTGTCACCCCTTTCCTGCGGTGTACTTTTTTTTTTTTTTTTTGAATTGTGGCCGATTTGTAGATTGCATACAAAAATTCAGAGAATTTTTTTTTTTGTCAATTTCCCATTCATTTCCTATAGGTCGGTCATTTTTGACCGAAGACAACAAGTGTGACTATTATTTTTTTTTTTCAACCAGTTAGCATGCTCGGATCATGACCTCAATTTTTTTGTATTCACATGCATAATGACATAAAAGTCACCAAGTTTCATAACATTCCGATGAAGCTGTGATTTTTAGAAATTCAAAACAGAAATTTTTCGGTCAGAAATGACCGAAGAGCACCTGAGGGTTGTGCTTTTGCAATCAAAATAAATCAAATAAATGTTAATTGCCTGATTTTTTTAGCCTTGGTGATTTGCAATAGTAAAGCCTTAATCAGGGCATGAATGGATGTCTCAAAATTCATAAAGGACAAAAAAATACTCACCTTTGCCAGTGCTCTTTGATGAAGGAAACTAAGATTTGACCACTGAACTGACCTGTATGCCAAATTTAAAGGGATAGTTCACTTTGAAATAAATATTTGGTATGTTTTAGCTTACCTCAAGCTTCAGTATTTTCCATTTTGATATTTTTAGGTCAACCCGTTCTTGTCTATCAGTCATATTCTGGAGGTCTATGGTCACCACCTCAAAGAGCATGCACGGAGAAGTCCAAATTAAACATGACTCGTAAATGTAATTACACATTGATGGCCTAAGACACGAAACAAGCGCTTTTTGTGAGAAAATGTATTTCGCTTTTACCTCTTGTAACCACAGCCACAAAGCGCTCGTGCCCTCAGATCACTTGGTAACACTTGGCTGTGGTAACATGAGGTAAAATCTTTTGGTACTAAAAACTATTTGTGCAATAATAATGGTCCATTACTGACCACTTAAATAATAATAATATTACAAATAGTTTAGTATTTCAGGTTAAAATGGAGAAAATTGGTTTAAATTCCAATGTAAAGAGGCAAATTAGTCATTTGTCACTGGAAAAACAATAATTTTCATCTGTAATGCCATACCCACTAGATGCCTGTATGGCTCTTTAATAAATATACATGCATACTACATTATTTTTAGGTTTTGCATTTAAATAAATATTAAGAGATGATCAAACACTAAAAATAAGCACACACAATTGAATATTAATATATGCAAGCAAATACTGAATGTAACCCCTGTGCATAAATAAAAAAAATACACATCATAGAGGACAAAAATGTCTAAAAAAAAATGAGTTCATGATCTGAGCATGCTAAGTGGTCGTAAAAAAAACTCATAGGAAATGAATGGGAAACCCTTTTTTTATCACTATTTAAAAAAAAAATACTAAAACTTCATAAGAAATTGTTTTTGAGATTGTTTAAAATATAAATGGTAAATGGACTGCATTTATATAGCGCTTTTATTGACCCAATGGCTACCAAAGCGCTTTACATTTGCCTCAGCATTCACCCATTCACTCACTCATTCATACACCGACGGCGGTGTCAGCCATGTAAGGCCCATCCAGCTCGTCGGGAGCAGCTGGGGTTAGGTGTCTTGCTCATGGACACCAGAGCAGGATGTTGAGCTTTGGGGTGAGACCTGACCTTGGGAGCAAACGCAATTTTTTAAAATAAAAATGTTAAGGTTTCCTAAAGGGAGAGCGGGGTATTAGGTTTATCTGATTTGATATCCGGTACAGTGTTTCCCATACATTTATTAGTAGCAGCCCACCACATTATCAGCGCTGACCGCCACATATTGATTTCCGTGTTTTTTACAATTTAAGATGGGAAAAGTTGCATTTGACCGCAGAGTTACGTGCAGCGCGTACTTGCACGCCTCCTCCCTCTCGCAAATTGACAGCGGATCAGTCTGTGTATTGAATGGTTAGTATCATAAACAAGCTGCACAGATCCATCCAACATGCTGTCAATGTGGAGACCCACCTTAAAAAAAGGTTAGCAAGCATGTAAGAAGCCTAGCTAATAAGGAGGGCTATGTTAACAAATAGACTGTGTTAACCTTATAAAACCCCGCCGCGCGCTGACGCAGTTTTTTAACACTGCGGTAAATCAGACACGTTGGTAGAAAAACATCGTGTCTCTAATTTTTGTTCAAAGGGTCTGTTAGTGTCACATTTCAGTTTGGCCAGGCAACATTTACACTCACCGGCCACTTTATTAGGTACCCCATGCTAGTAACGGGTTGGACCCCCTTTTGCCTTCAGAACTGCCTCAATTCTTCGTGGCATAGATTTAACAAGGTGCTGGAAGCATTCCTCAGGGAGTTTGGTCCATATTGACATGATGGCATCACACAGTTGCCGCAGATTTGTCGGCTGCACATCCATGATGCGAATCTCCCGCTCCACCACATCCCAAAGATGCTTTATTGGATTGAGATCTGGTGACTTTGGAGGCCATTTGAGTACAGCGAACTCATTGTCATGTTCAAGAAACCAGTCTGAGATGATTCCAGCTTTATGACATGGCGCATTATCCTGCTGAAAGTAGCCATCAGAAGTTGGGTACATTGTGGTCATAAAGGGATGGACATGGTCAGCAGCAACAATACTCAGGTAGGCTGTGGCGTTGCAACAATGCTCAATTGGTACCAAGGGGCCCAAAGAGTGCCAAGAAAATATTCCCCACACCATGACACCACCACCACCAGCCTGAACCGTTGATACAAGGCAGGATGGATCCATGCTTTCATGTTGTAGACGCCAAATTCTGACCCTACCATCCGAATGTCGCAGCAGAAATCGAGACTCATCAGACCAGGCAACGTTTTTCCAATCTTCTATTGTCCAATTTCGATGAGCTTGTGCAAATTGTAGCCTCAGTTTCCTGTTCTTAGCTGAAAGGAGTGGCACCCGGTGTGGTCTTCTGCTGCTGTAGCCCATCTGCCTCAAAGTTCGACGTACTGTGCATTCAGAGATGCTCTTCTGCCCACCTTGGTTGTAACGGGTGGTTATTTGAGTCACTGTTGCCCTTCTATCAGCTCGAACCAGTCTGGCCATTCTCCTCTGACCTCTGGCATCAACAAGGCATTTCCGCCACAGAACTGCCGCTCACTGGATGTTTTTTCTTTTTCGGACCATTCTCTGTAAACCCTAGAGATGGTTGTGCGTGAAAATCCCAGTAGATTAGCAGTTTCTGAAATACTCAGACCAGCCCTTCTGGCACCAACAATCATGCCACGTCAAAGTCACTCAAATCACCTTTCTTCCCCATACTGATGCTCGGTTTGAACTGCAGGAGATTGTCTTGACCATGTCTACATGCCTAAATGCACTGAGTTGCCGCCATGTGATTGGCTGCTTAGAAATTAAGTGTTAACGAACAGTTGGACAGGTGTACCTAATAAAGTGGCCGGTGAGTGTATTTTCTTTGACCTGCAAGAAATACCAGCAAATACTAAGGTTATTTACTTGTTATAGATTGTCTGCGCAAATCTGCCGGAAGTTAAGTTTGGGCCAGATTAATGCACATGCGCAGTACCGTTTGTTTATGTTGTCACTGCTGAAAGCATCTATAAAAGAGCTAACTGGATCAAGTTTGAGGAACAACTGAATATGGGATTATCACAAATAGATAGTGGAAAAGGAATAGATGAGTGGAATAGTTCCCTTAGCAAAATGATGTGGTCAGCAGCAGTTCAGAATATATCAAAGAAAAAAATACCAGAAAGAGGAGCAATGGTACCATGGAGGACTGTAGAATGTGATTCTGCAGTTAGATATAGGAATAGGGCATATAAAAACTTAAAGAAACACTTATTAGAGGAGTATGCAATTGAATATAAGGGTGTACTCACACTAGGCACGGTTGCCATGAACCGGGCCCGAGTACGATTGTCCCCCCTCCCCACTCCCCCTCTGGCCTGCACTCACATAGGGTTTCAGCATTCGTGCCGGAGCACGCTTACGTCATTATAGTGTGACGGTTTCAGGATAAACAAGAAGAGCGGCGCTCTCTGAACACAATGGAGTCCATCGCTTTCTTTGTGGATAATTTTGTGTCGTTGGTCCACGGTGGTCCACAGCCCTCTCACAGCCTGTTGTTAAAAAGATGTGTCGCCTTAGTGGCGCGAAAATGTTCACGAAATCGTGCTGCTCGTATGAGGAGGTTTGCACGTCACGCGTCCTGTTCCGTGCTCCAGCACGGTTAGTGCTCACACTGCATGCAAACGCGCTGGGGCCAACTGAACCATGCTCTGGCCCACCTCTTCCAAGCGGGCCAGGGCCGGCCAATCGAGCCGCGCCCGGGCACGGTTCAGAGCACTCACACTCAGTCCAACGAACCGCACTTTGGTGGTCAAACGCACTCGGGCACGGTTCAAACTGGCTAGTGTGAGTACACCCTAAGAGGCTTAGAGCTAAGGCTAGACGTGTAATCAAGGACGCAAAGAAGCACAGTTGGAAGACTTTTTGTAGTAAGTTAGGACGGATACGCCCTTAAAAAAGATTTGGAATCTAGTTCATAGAATGACGAGTGTTTTTCGACAGACGGTAATCCCTGTCCTCCACTATGATGGGGAAGAAGCTGTAAATAGTAAAGCGAAAGCAAGTATGTTGGTCAAGCAATTCCAAAAAGTTCATAGCTCCAAAAATGTGGATGACTTAAATAGGAAAAGGAGATGTCAAATATCAAGAGATAATATGGAAAAATTGTTAATTAATTGTGATAACTCTGATGATGTTAATGTAATTTTCTCAATAAAAGAGCTGGAAAAAGCTATTACTCAGGGAAAGATATTTCACCTGGCAGGGATGGGTTGGGATATTCAATTGTTTTAAAAATTCAGGAGAATTGTTTGGAGGAAAAGTTCTTGAACTAATTAATAATGTATGGAAAAGTGGAATTCTTCCTAAAGAGTGGAAACACACTGTAATCATTCCAATTGTGAAACCAGGGAAAAAATCAGATAATCCTACTTCTTACAGACCAATTGCATTAACCTCTGTTTTGTGTAAGATTATAGAGCGTATGGTAACTGATAGACTTGTGGATAAACTTGAGAAAAGCGGGTATTTTGTGGAGTATCAGAGTGGATTCAGGCAGGGGCGGTCAACAATGGATGCTGTTTTAGACATAGATATTGATATTAAAAAAGCTATCGCAAATAAAGAAGCTATTGTTGCAGTGTTTTTGGACATTGAAAAAGCGTACAATATGCTTTGGAGGGAGGGGTTGCTCATTGCACTCCATGATGAGGGAATCTGAGGAAGAATGTTTAACTGGATTAAGTTTTTTTTTAAGTAATAGGACAATTCAGGTAAGGGTGGGAAGTGAATTATCAGAGGAACTTGAGATAGAGAATGGAACACCTCAAGGTAGCGTTATAAGCCCAGTTCTTTTTAATATATTAGTCAATGGTATGTTTAGTAGAGTGGGAAAAGAATTTCGGTTTTCATTATTTGCAGATGATGGGGCCCTCTGGAAGCGTGGGAGAAATCTTTATTATATGTTTGGCCAAATGCAAACTGCTTTAAAGAGAGTATCTGAATGGGCTGAGGATTGGGGATTCAAAATATCAACAGAAAAAACTAAGTATATGGTATTTGGATGTAAGAAGAAAATGCCAACACAGATGTTACAAATAAATAATACAAATATTGACAAAGCTAAACATTTTAAATTTTTAGGAATGTGGTTAGATGAAAGAATTAACATCCTAAGGTGTGTGGCTGGGTCAGATTGGGGAGCTGATAGGTGAAACTATGATGATGATTAGCAATGATAAGATCGACTATCGATTATGGATGTGTGGTTTATGGGGCAGCTGCCCCTTCAGTAATTAGAAAGCTTGATATAGTTCAAGCAAAAGCTCTTAGAGTGTGTAGTGGGGCATTTCATACAACTCCAATACCTGCGCTATTAATAGAAACAGGGGAAATGCCACTGGAAATAAGAAGATGTAAACTTGGTTTGAAGTATTTAATTAAACTAAAAGGACAGACTGGAAAATTACCAACAAAAAACCTGTTGAATCAGCATTGGGAGTTTATGGGAACAACAAGATTGGTTAAAACAAACTTTATAGAAACAATCAAATCCATGGCAGGTAAAATTGGTATTGTGAATTTGAATGTATGTCCACCAGTATGTCGGTCAGAAGTACCTTTGTGGTTGATTCCAGATCCCAATGTTGATTTATATTTTTTGAAAACAAGCAAAAGAAAGATGACAGAGGATTTAGTGGAGGATATAAAAACCCGGCAATGTCAATTATGGGAGGCCACCTACAAATTTATACTGATGGGTCAATGGATCCTGAGAGTGGGAAAGTGGCCTTTGGTATAAGTATACCTGAATTAGGTTATAAAAAAGGATGTAGGATTCCAGATCTTTTGTCAGTATTTACTGCAGAGTTGATGGCAGTTCTATGAGCAGTAAGGTGGGTAGAAGATAACAAAAGGGAGTATTCTGTCATATGTAGTGATTCAGCTGCAACCCTAATTACAATTAAAAATACTAAAACGAAGTCTAGACCTGACTTACTTGTGGAAATTTTGCAGGTGTTGTATAGAATTCATAAAGCAGGGAATGAGGTGGGGTTTTTGTGGGTTCCGGCACACATGGATGTAGAGGGTAATGAGGAGGCAGATGAGGAGGCAAAGAAAGCAGTGCAGGAGGAAAGAGTTCAATTTGATTTGCAGCATGGGTTGCCAGATTACACAGAAATAATAAATAGGTCGATAAAAGAAATGTGGCAAAGGTCATGGGATTGTGAAAGGAATGGGAGAGCGTATTATTCAGTACAAAAAATGGTAGAGAAAGACAGATGTAATTATAGATGTCAGAGAAGAGATGCAGTAGTGTTATCTAGATTGAGGTTTGGGCATTGTGGGCTGAGGGGTGGGCTGGCTCTGATTGGTAAACATCCTGATGGACAGTGTGAATGTGGAGAAAAGGAAACAGTGGTGCATGTATTAATACAGTGCAGGAGGTACTCTCAGCAAAGGAGGAAATTGTTCAGGGAACTGGGAGCAACAGGAGAAACTGTTTTTAATTTATGCTCTTTATTGAATTTGGACAGTTGGGAAAAATAAAAAAAATTGATGGAGTATTTGCGAAATATTGGAGTATATAAAAAGATATAGCCTGCCGGAAATACAAGAAAAAGAAGAAGAAGAAGGTGTGAGAGAGAGAAGCGGCGCTCACACCGGCTTCCTGTTATACAAGCCAGGATAAAAAGGGGCATTTCAGAGAGTGTTGGGGTTGTGTTCGGTGGGTTTGAAGTGCTCAGTGAGTTGGAAGTGTTTGAAGAGCCTAAAGGGTTGACTTGGAGCAGTGTTGGATACAAGCTTCCTCAGGAAAACCATTGGGGTGTGGAGATCGCCCATTTGAGTTTGCTGGATCAGAGTGATCGTTTGTGGGAAGACTGCTGGACTGAGCTATCGTCTGGATTGGTGCTGTGGAAGGAGAGAGAAAAGATAAGTGAACTGATTTCATCTTATGAGTATTTGAATTGCTGGAAGAGGATGCAGTAAATGTGGATCTGACTGTTGGAAGAGCTATGTGTTTCAGAGTGTGTTGAGGAGGAATTGAAAGAGAAACCCCCCTGTAAAGTGAGTGCAACAAATGGAGTGAGGCCTCTGATCAGCCTTAACATGTGAGTGAATTGCAGTGCTTTTGCCTTATTGATACACATTGATTTATGGCTGTGGAATTGAAGTGAACACAAGTGTGCTGTGCCTTTGCTGAGAAGTGGCCCTAGCCCCATTTACAAGTTTGTGGAAAGTTTACTATATCTGCTCCCCATTAGAAGTCCAGTGTGATACAGCTGCACTGAAGAGGGTACTCTGTACTGTGAAGGTCCTTAATTGTTATTTGCTGTTTGAGCCCAGAAGTCTACAGCATCATTGGAGAAACAATCTTTTAACCCACTGTCTCCTTACTGTGATTTGAAGAGAGTACTGTGCAGATCCTCACCTGTTCCACTTACTGTTGAGTCCAGAAGTATGCAGCATCACTGGTAACGTACCCTTTCTAATCCATTTGTCTCCCTGCTGTGCACTGAAGAGAGTACATTGTACTGTGAAGATTCTTACCTGTCCTACTTACTGTTGAGTCCAGAAGCATGCAGCATCACTGGTAACGTACCATTTTAATTCATTGTCTTCCTGCTGTGTACTGAAAGAGAGTACGTTGTACTGCGAAGATCCTTACCTGCTCTCACGTCCTGCTTGAGTCCAGAAGCACACAGCATCATTTGGGAAGCAACCTTTTAACTCACTCTCCTCCTTACTGTGAGCTGAAGAGAGTACTTTGTACTGTGAAGATCCTTACCTGTTCCACTTACGGTTGAGTCCAGAAGTATGCAGCATCACTGGTGACCTTTTAATCCATTGTCTTCCTGCTGTGCACTGAAGAGTACGTCGTACTGTGAAGATCCTTGCCTGTTCTACTTACCTGTCTGAGTCCAGAGGTATACAGCATCACTGGTAAAGTACCCTTTTAAATCCATTGTCTTCCTGTTGTACATTGAAGAGAGTATTTTGTACTGTGAAGATCCTCACCTGTTTCTACTTACCGTTTGAGTCCAGAAGGATGCAGCAACATCATGGGTGAAGTAATCTTTTAACTGTCTTCCTCCTGTGGACCGACGTGACCGTGCACTGTGAAGAATCCTTACCTGCTATACTTACTGCCCGAGTTTGGAAGTTTGCAGCACTGCTGGGAAAAAGTAAGCTTTCAAACCATTGTTCCATTATGGTGCGCCGATGAGAGTTCTCTTCGAGAGGTTCTCTCGTATTGCGTAAGCTAGCTTACAGCTACGGGAAAGATTCTTCTTTGCCGAACAGATTGAAGCCAAAAATTTTTATAATTTGTAAACATTGTCAACGCACTTCTCAGGTGCAGGACCTAGAGCGGGCTAACTGGCAGGCTCATTGGTTCGTTTCTGGGAAGTGCTCAAACCGGTGGAGAGGCGCTGGAACCCGCACCCAATGAGCGGACGACGCTCGCTTATTACGTCAGAGCCCGCCGAAAGGGGCGTGGCTTGAGTGTATATAAGCACTCTCCGCGGTTTGGAACAACGATTCATTTTGATTCAGCGATCTAATCGCCTGCCGTTGCAAGACTGAAGCCGTCGTCGTGACAAGGCACCTTCTAGCAAGCAAGAAGCCTGAAGAAGCCGGCCTCTGCCACCTTCAGCCGCCTCAGCGAGCTCAGCGCCGTCCGACGACTTCCACTTGCTCCATCACAAAAGAGCGTGAGCGTCTTTTTAAAGATGTCTCGCATTTCCTGCGGCTCATGCCGCGCACCGCTCGAAGACGGAGACCGCCACCTCATCTGCCCTCTCTGTCTCGGGCTTGAACATGCGGAACTCGCCTCGCCGATGGAGCATGCTCTCTCTGCGAGGCGCTGACAATGTCTTCCCTGCGGGCAAGACTCCTCACCGTGAAATCCGCCCAAGCCGCGCCGCCTCTGACTTCTCCGCGGAAGAAGAAGCGCCGCTCTCAGAGGCCGCCGGAACCTGCGATGGCTGCGTCTGGGCCGCAGCCACCGCCCCCCGACCGCTCTCTCTCTCCACCCGAGCTGGACCCCCTATCGCCGCCGAGTGGCCGCTCTGCAGCGTCCCTCGACTCTGAGGAAGAGAAAGAGTCGCCTTCGTTGCACGCTTCTAACAGCGGACGAATGGTCTTCACTGGGCTCTTCGGCGTCATGCTCCGCGGGACCCGCTCCGGCATCGAAGAGGACCTAATGCGCCTCCTGACTCTTGCCGTCGAGCGTCTGGGCCTCGGACTGGTCACCACCACCCGAGTTACCACCGAACTGGATGGATGGAAAGTACCTGCACCGGCGCCCCGCCCCCACTGGCACCCGGTCCGCTCCTTTCCTGCCTGAGCTCCACGCCGAGCTCACTGAAATCGATGGAAAGCTCCTCTCTCGGCTAGGACCCGCTCTGATGTCTCCGCCTCGCTGCGCTCGGTGGACGGAGCCACCGAGAAGGGCTATACAGCGATGCCGCCCGTCGAAGATCTGGTCGCCGCTCACTTGTGCTCGCCCTCCGCTGGATGGCGATCCTCCCTGAAGCTTCCTTCTAAAGCTTGCAGAGCGTCCTCTACCTTCCACACCCGTGCCTATGCAGCCGCTGGCCAGGCCGCTGCAGCGCTGCACTCCATGTCGGTTCTCCAGGTGCTGGAATCCGACCTGTTGAGTGACATAGCGCAGAATGAGAGAGAAATCAACGGCCGTGCGCTCAACGACTTAAGATGCGCTACGCACCTCTCCCTTCGCGCCACCAAAGCTGCCGCTCAAGCGCTGGGAAGATGCATGGCCATCCTCTGTGTCGCCGAGAGACACTTGTGGCTCACGCTCACGGACATGAGCCGAAGCTGAGCGCTCCGTCTTCCTCAACGCGCCCGTCTCACCCTCTGGCCTCTTCGGATCTGCCGTCACGGGCATCGTAGAACGCTTTTCTGAGGTCCAGAAAGCCACCCAGGCCATGAATTTGTTCCTGCCTCGCCGCGGTAACACTTCTGCAGGCCGCTCTCGTGAGCCCCCTGCCAGAACGCCTCAACAACGCCGCCCGCAGCAAGCTCAGGCCCATCCCCAGCCCTCGCTCTCGCTCCGACAGCCGACGCGGCTTCTTTCCGCCGGTGGCCGCGACCGCCGTCAAAGTTTCACCCTCTGTTCAGTCCCCGAACCTTCGCCGACTGCAGCAGCGAATCTCGCCGAGAACAAGCCGGTGACTCGACCCGCTTGCGAGCGACAAACAGCCGTTTTCACGGCTACCCAGAGAGTTCACAAAAAGAGCATAAAAGCCTCAAGTGTAAAAAATGTGACCACAAGCACGTGTTCACTCACACTTTCTCCCCGTGCCCCCACAGACCTCACTCCCACTCAGCGGCCTCCGTCCGCTCGGGTAGCAGAAAGCATAAGCACGCCCTCAAGCAGCGCGTGTCCCCCTCTGCTCGCTTCTGTATCACGGCCCATAAGCTCCTCTCTGAGTGCAAATCCCGTTGCCACACACAGTTTACACGAGCACACACACAGTGTCCAGCCCGTTTCATGCAGCAACCGGGACAGCACGGCCATTCAGCCTCTAGCATTATGCTTCAAAGCGTGGGAAGCCATTCCCGGCATATCCCCGTGGGTACTAAGCATTATAAAAGACGGCTACCAGTTACAGTTTCGCCGCCGCCGCCGCGTTCCCACGCCCGGCCCCTTTCCTGTGGTCAGCCCAGCTGCCGCGAGCACGCTCCGCACAGAAATATCGAAACTGTTAACAAAAGGCGCGATGAGAGAGAGTCCCTCCACCCATAACCGAGCCGGGGTTTACGGCCGTTATTTCCTGGTCCCCAAGAAAGACGGCGGCCTCAGGCCGACTTCTAGACCTCAGATTTCTGAACAAAGCTCTCATGACGAGATCATTCAGAATGCTGACGGTCAGGAAACTCCTCGCACATGTACGCCAGGGGGATTGGTTCATCTCCCTGAGATCTGAAGACGCTTATTTTCAGATTCAAATACACCCTCGTCACAGGCAGTTTTTACGCTTCGCCTTCGAGGGCCAGGTTTATCAATACGCCGTTCTCCCGTTCGGCCTTTCCTTAGCGCCACGCACGTTCACGAAATGTATGGACGCGGCGCTCGCCCCCTTCGAACCCAGGGGATGCGCATTTTGAATTATTTGGACGATTGGCTGATACTAGCACGTTCCAAAACAGAGCTTCTGTTCGCACCGTACAGCTCTTCTCGCTCATCTGGAAACGCTGGGCCTCTCTGTCAACTGGACAAAGAGCGTTCTCCAGCCCAGTCAAACTATCTCGTTTCTGGGGATAGACCTGGACTCTACCACTATGAAAGCACGCTTATCCGCTCAGCGCACACGCCGCTTGCAGCGTTTCAGCCGCTTCGTTCCAGATGAATACCCGCGTTCCGGTGAAAACTTTTCAGAGAATGCTGGGTCACATGGCCTCAGCTGCAGCCGCGCTACAGCTAGGTCTTTAACATATGCGCCCCCTACAATTCTGGCTAAAGACCCGTGTACCCCGCCCGAGTGGACCACGGGCCGCCAGCTAATCAGAGTCACTCAGGCATGCATTTCTGCACTACAGCCTTGGACGGTGACCGATTGGTTTCAACGGGCGTCACGATGGGGACCTCTCTCACCGGAAGGTAATCTCGACAGACGCATCCAACACAGGCTGGGGTGCGGTCTGCGAGGGCTTCACCGGCCTCTGGCCGATGGTCGAATCGGAGACCCCATTTCACATAAACTGTCTCGAGATGCTCGCGGTCGAGTATGCACTGTTGCAGTTCCTCCCGCGCATCCAGGGTCACCACGTCCTGATTCGTTCAGACAACATGACAGTGGTATCCTACATCAACCGTCAGGGCGGGGTCAGATCCAGGAATCTCTTCCTGCTGACACGCCGCATTCTAGTTTGGTCCCAGAGTCATCTGCTCTCGCTCAGAGCGACGCATGTCCCGGGACACCTAAACGACGGTCCAGACATTCTATCCAGGAACCTTCTCTCTCCAGGAGAATGGTCCCTGAACCCTCTTACAGTCCAGTCACTGTGGCGCCTCTTTGGCAGAGCGGAGATAGATCTCTTTGCGACAGAAGAGAACTCGGACTGTCCGAAATTCTTCTCGAAGAACGAGGACGCGTTAGCGCTAGAATGGCCATACCGCCCGCTCTATGCCTTCCCTCCCATCTCCCTGCTACCGCAGGTCATTCAGAGAATCAGGAATTTCGCCACCCGGTGCTCCTCATAGCCCCGCGTTGGGAGAATCAGATTTGGTACCCGGAGCTCACACAGCTGTCTCAGACAGCCCCGTGGCCCATCCCGGTCAGAGCAGATCTCCTCTCTAAGCCCGCGGCACAATCTGGCATCCCCACCCGCAGCGCTGGGCGCTTCATGCATGGGTGACCAACGATTACACGTTGATTTGCCAGAGGGAGTCTCGAATACGATCAAACACGCTGAGAGCGGCATCTACCAGAAAGCTCTATGCGGCTAAATGGTCTGTATTTTCAAAATGGTGCACCGAAAAGAATTTGGACCCCCTTAAGTGTGAGGTCTCCTCTTTGCTCTCCTTCCTTCAAGATATGCTGGACAAGGGCAGAACCCCATCCACCCTGAAGGTTTATGTGGCAGCCGTCGCGGCCTTCGTTGGTCCCCGACGCGCCCAGTCTATTGGCAAAGACGAGCTGGTAATCCGCTTCCTCAGGGGAGCCAGGAAGACGAACCCCTCGCCCCCCTCGGTGCCGGTTTGGGACCTTTCAATAGTCCTCGAGGCCTTGAAAGCCCCCCCTTTCGAACCGCTCGAGTCTATTGACCTCAAATATCTCTCCCTAAAAGCCGTTTTTTCTGATCGCTCTTGCCTCAGTTAAACGAGTGGGCGACATTCACGCGCTCTCTTCGAACGCGTCGTGTCTCGAGTTTGGCCCTAACGACTCCGTCGATCATTCTCAAACCCAGACACGGATATGTGCCTAAGGCGATTGGCACCCCATTTAGAGCACAGGTGATATCCTTATCGGCTCTGCCCACCTCTGATAGCGAGCCCAATGCCAACCTCCTCTGCCCGGTCCGGGCGCTGAGAGCGTACATTACACGCGCTGCCACGTTCAGACGGTCTGAGCAGCTGTTTGTGGCGTTTGGGGACGCACAAAAGGCTTGGCCGCTTCTAAACAAACACTATCCAGATGGATAGTAGACGCTGTCGCCTCCGCCTATGCGGCTGAAAATCTGCCTTGCCCGCTCGGCGTCAGGGCTCACTCCACTCGAGGCATGGCCTCCTCGTGGGCTTGGTCCTGTGGTATTTCTATTCATGATATCTGTGTGGCCGCGGGCTGGGCTTCCCCGTCCACCTTTATCAGATTTTATAACTTGGAAGTACCGGCCTTACAGGCTAAATTACTAGCGGTCTAACCCGCCGCAGCGTCTAGCCACGCTTTATGGGGAATCCTTCAACCGGCTAGCCCCTTGATCTTCCCCTCCATTCTATGGAAACTTCCTATACTATGGCCCGCTATGCCGGCCGCCTCTTAGGCCTCATATTCTCATATAAACGGCGTCTGCCCTTTATTATTATTCTCCACTATTGCTCCCTCCACCCTCCCGGGGATGCTTGTGGTGACTGACCGGGCACGGCGTTGACCAGGGGTTCCCGTAGCGTAAGCTAGCTTACGCAATACGAGAGAACCTCTCGTAAGAGAACGAATCGGTTACCTAACGTAACCTCGGTTCTCTCTAGATGAGGGAACGAGTATTGCGTTCCCGGCCGTGCCCGCTCTAACAGCGATTCGCTTCATCACTATAAATCGTTGTTCCAAACCGCGGAGAGTGCTTATATACACTCAAGCCACGCCCCTTTCGGCGGGCTCTGACGTAATAAGCGAGCGTCGTCCGCTCATTGGGTGCGGGTTCAGCGCCGCTCTCCGATTGGTTTGAGCACTTCCCAGAAACGAACCAATGAGCCTGCTAGTTAGCCCGCTCTAGGTCCTGCACCTGAGAAGTGCGTTGACAATGTTTACAAATTATAAAAAATTTTGGCTTCAATTGTTCGGCAAAGAAGAATCTTCCCGTAGCGTAAGCTAGCTTACGCAATACTCGTTCCCTCATCTAGAGAGAACCGAGGTTACTGTTAGGTAACCGATTCGTTCTCGGTACTGTGAATATCCTTACCTGTTCTACTTACTGTTTGAGTCCAGAAGCATGCAGCATCACTGGTGAAGCCATCTAGTAACGCACTGGCTCGCCCCCTGTGAACCGAAGAGAGTGCTGTGTACTGTGAAGAACCCTTGTCTGTTATTCTCACTATCTGAGTCTGGAAGTCTGCAGCACCGCTGGTGAACGGAGTCCCTGAAATCGCCGCCCAAGGGACACAGTGACAGTTGCGACACGCCCACCCATGGCAAGAGGATATCTAGAGGACAGTAAAGGCTATCCAATTGATGCTCCTTGTTTTATCGTTCAATAAAGATTGTTCCTCCTTTGAAACTTACCTGTGTCTCCGTAGTCCTCTGTTGTGTGCCTGTGGTGTTCGGCTCCTCATGGTGGTGACTCAGTTAGAGGGGGGGGTGGTTGGTCATCCAAACATTCCTCCCTCTGACCTGTGTGACATATATATATATATATATATATTTTTTTTTTTACATGAGGTCGGCCTTTATAATGAGCTATAATGTAATCTGAGTTTAATTTCCCTTTGAATGTCTTAAAAACTACCATGCATTATGCACATTTGTTTGGTCATCCAGGATCCTGAACAAGAATAATTAAAAGTTTCAGTTATGAAAATTGGGTTTGCTTCTCAAACTCATTTAAATAAATAAACATAAAAGTTGACTCTTCGTTGAATCTTAACTCTTTGAGCGGATTCATAGAGACGCTTTAACCCTTTCATGCATAGTGGTCACTACAGTGGACAGCGATTTAAAAAGCATTTTCTTGAATTTGCAAGGGTTTTGATGGGAAAGTTGCACATCAATCTCTTCAGTGGACCCTGGTGCATCATCATATGCATTGCAACAAAGTTGTAAGCCATTAAGTTTTGATTTTTTCCCCCTCCAAACCAAGATGGCCAATGGCCAGTCAGACATGCCAAGGTGCTCCGGAATATCCACCCATTCCTTCTATCCTAGGACACTTTTGTAGGTAAAAAAATATTGCAACATTGAGCAGTATCTAATGAGTCATATCCCAGTAAAATTTTCCAAGTTTTGATTTTAGATTGGGAGAAAAATCTGATTAATCACCTGTCCACTATAGTGGATCTCATGCATCAATGGCTATATTTTAGCTACAATTTTTACTTATACTATGAATATTGTTTTTGAAAATACTTAATCTGCAGTAACTTGTTTTGACTGTAAATAAATTTAGTTGTATTATTAGAATGTAATTTTCATTGACGTCTAAAAAAGTTATGTAATTACATAATTTGCGACTTGTAATGCATTACTTTACTCAATTCATCAAAAAGTAATCTAATTATGTAATGCATTACTTCTTAGATCAAAAAATATCTGTTTACCTATAATGTTTCTTTACTCATAACATCAAAAAGTAATCTGATTACACAATGCATATTACTTGTAATGCATTACTTGTTAGATCAAAATTAATCTGATTATGTAATGCATGTAACTTGTAATGCATTGTTAGATCAAAAAGTAATCTGATTACATAATGCATGTTACTTGTAATGCATTACTTGTTACATCAAAAAGTAATCTGATTATGTAATGCATGTTACTTGTAATGCGTTTCTTTATTCGTAACAACAAAAATGTAATCTGATTACGTAATGCACATTACTTGTAATTAATTGTTAGATCAAAAAGTAATCTGATTAGGTAATGCATGTTACTTGTAATATATTACTTTACTTGAAACATTAAAACAAATCTGATTATGTAATGCATGTTACTTCTAACACATTACTTTACTTGTAACATCAACCAAGTACAGTAATCTGGATGTGTTATGCCTGCCCCAACACTGCTCATTTCAGATGTGATTTAAAAAAAAATGTATCACTAGGTTTTCTCAGAAGAGGGGCTATAGAAATGTGTCCATCTCTAACATAATCAGAATTATCAGCTAATAAGGGTAAATTGACATACTCACACTGAGCACACTGGAGGGAGCATCTGAGTGTTTCCACAGTTGTATACATTGACAGGCTGTGAACATTTTCTGATGGAATCACATCCTCATGTTGTGATATCCAAGATACACGAAGTGCAACTTGTATGCAGGTCAATTGCCTTTGCAATATTTTGGATTTATATATTTTTTCATATATTTTATAGTTTTCACATGATTTGATGTAATTGTATTGATTAGTTTGTTCAATACACATAATTTATCTGTTTGATTATTGTATTTTGTTTAAAGCAGTATCTCTTCAGTTTAAACTATAAATGCATGCTGTCCACTCAAGTGGACATCTGAAAATCTCTTTGAAAAATTTGTTTAAAAAAAAATCAAATCAAATCTTGTTTTTCATGCCCTAAGAGCAATAAAAACACAAAGGAAAAAAATCCTGACTGAGGATATCATAATTCATGCATGAAAGGGTTAATGTGTGCCGTGCTATTTTTTACAGTCTATGGTGCCGTGGTAACTAAACTAGTAGGCTAAAATCCATTTCTCAACGAATCACTTCCTCAGTGAAGTATTTTATAAAACATGAATAAAACTAAAAATATGTATATATGTTAATCAAAATATTAAGTGAAATAATCAAGAATGGATGGTGCTGTACTAATTTTCTAATCGGGTGTTTTTAATATTTTGAAACAAAACAAGACAACATTCCTTGCATGCTGACGCTGCTGTGATGTCACAGAGCAGTGACGCACTCAACTTTCGAGAGCAGTGACACAGTTGACCGAGCGCGAGACTAACTAGAATGTACATTTCCAGAAGAAAATGTGAAGTGGTGCTTGCAGTGGCAAAACTCACCACCCGGTTGCTAGGGTGTTCTGGGTGGTTGCTAGGTGGTTGCTAGGGTGTTCTGGGTGGTTGCTAGGTGGTTGCTAGGGTGTTCTGGGTGGTTGCTAGGGTGTTTCTAGGTGGTTGCTAAGGTGTTGCTAGGGGGTTGTTAGGGTGCTCTGGGTGGTTGCTAGGGTGTTCTGGGTGGTTGCTAGGGTGTTCTGGGTGGTTGCTAGGGTGTTCTAGGTGGTTGCTAGGCAGTTGCTAGGGTGTTCTGGGTGGTTGCTAGGGTGTTGCTAGGCGGTTGCTAGGGTGTTCTGGGTGGTTGCTAGGGTGTTGCTAGGCGGTTGCTAGGGTGTTCTGGGTGGTTGCTAGGGTGTTGCTAGGTGGTTGCTAGGGTGTTCTGGGTGGTTGCTAGGGTGTTGCTGAGGTGGTTGGTAGTGTTCACATATGGTTACTATAGAGTTTTTACAATGTTCATGGCATGATTTAGCACTTAGCTAATCAATATTAGCATGTAGCTATTCTGCATGTGTAGCATGTAGCAAGTCCTGTTTGCTAACATGAGTAAAAAGAGCCAACGCCCATCTCTATACGATGTTTTGATGCAGAGATATAGGTCTTGCAAAACGGTTGCTAGGGTACTGTTTGGTTGCTAGGGGAGTGGCTTGGCAGCTGCCAATCATGAAGCTCCAAAGTCAATGTGAATGTATAAACCAACCCCCATCTCTATCGATGTCTCTATACGTGAACTACTTCAAAGAACTCATGCGGAAAACAGCGGTTTTTCTATGATGGAGGACATAAAGCAGCTGTTGGAGGAACGTATTAACCGCCTAGAAGATCTAATCTACGGAGTGCTCCTCCGCTCGGATAATGGGGCCTGTCTAGTAAGCGTGCCAACAAATGCTAATGCTAATATAGCAAAACACGCTGACCGTAAGGCCAGAAAGCCCAAGAAAACTGGTGAATAAATCTGGACTATTTCAGAGCGAACGGATGAATGAGACGAGGACGCAGATCGAAATTCGAGAAAGCGAACAATTTATTGACTCTGTGGCAGCTAATCTAGGGCTGGAGCCACTAGAGAGTAATGGACACACTCAGATTGATTTACAAGAGCTTACCGGTATTCCAAGTCTGGACCATTCTGTCACGGACTTGATCGACAGTTTTCCCAGGACATGTGTTGATGCCACTGGTTTGGCCGGGAGCCTCTCAAGTCTACCTTCCCCGGTGGCTCGTCCTGTTGGCACAGGAACGGGGCTAGGCTGAAGGTGTCAACTCCAGCGGGGACCTGGTCTGATGTTGTGCGACGCAAGGATAAGTCAAACGGGAAATCAAGAATGAGAGCGCCTGTCTTCAGATCACCGCCTGAACTCGTGCTACAAAATAGGTACGAACCTCTGACTCAGAATGTTATGTCTGTGAATGAACCTACTAGGGATGCTAATTGCAGCCCTCGTATTAGGGGCAAACAAAATCTAATAAATGGCGCCAAAATTACTGATATTATGGGCAAAAGAAGAAACTCTGTTAACCTTACGGCTGATAAACTAGATACGATCTTAATTGGGGATGATATAACCAAATATATCAGAATGGCAAAGACTGAAAATCTAACAATGCCTGATATATCGGTTAGAGAGCTAACAGAAATGTTACCAGTTGTTCTCTCCACATATCCAACCACCATGCGGATTATTATCCACACTGGGTCTTGTGACATTTTACGGAGGAAAACTGGATCTGAGATCCTAAAACAGGATTTCTCTATGCTATTGAAGAAAATAGAAAGTCTCCAACAAGAAGTTTCTATCTCAGGCCCCATCCCAACTTTGGGAAAAGGAAGTGAATCTTTTAGCAGACTCCTCGGGCTGAATACATGGCTGACATCGGCTTGCCTCAACCATGGGATAAAGTTCATTGACAATATTAATGTTTTCTGGAATTGTAAGGACCGTTTTAGATCAGATGGGGTACACCCAAATAGCATGGGGTGCCGTTTGCTTGGTGCTAATATACGTCACGACGTTGGGATGCCTTTCTCAAATAAAAACAAGTAAGAAGGACAGTATTCATAGGCAGAGCATCCATTCATCCATCCTAGCTTCTCCAGTTACAATCAATCGATGCTCTCAGGAGTTGTTTTCGGACGAAAAGGGGCACAACAACACCCATCTCCTTTACTACCATCTCTACCACATCCGCATCCCCGCAATTATTATATCCATCCTCCTCTGCTTCATTGCACTCACCTATTGGGGAGTCAGTTTTAACCAAAGAAAGCAGAGTACAATCTTCTCCTTGTCCCACCCTGCCCCGCTATACAAAACGAGCACTTAGACAACTGCCGCATCGTCAAGCATCTTGTCCAGTAACTATACAGAGCACACAAAACATTAAGTGATGTGTTCCGGGTCCTTGTCATTGTGGAAATAACTATGCTGACTGTGTTGAGTATAAGCTAGGACCCGGTCCCTCTATTCCTGTGATGATTGGAAATAGAAGAAATCATGATGAGCGTGTGATTAACAAAGTGAACCTGTCTAATCTTTTAACTGTACTATGTCAACCTATTAGTTTAGGATCCCCTATTATATCTTTTAAATTGGCCTTACTTAATATTAGATCCCTTGCCAAAAAATCATTCTTAGTAAATGATATTATATCATCCTATAACCTAGATTTTATGTTTCTCACTGAAACGTGGCTTACAGAAGACTTTAGTGCTACTATCCTTAATGAGACAGCTCCTGAAAAATTTGCATATATGACTACATGTCGAAATGGTAGGAAAGGAGGAGGGGTGGCCGCCTTATTTAGAGATACATATCAGTGTAAAGAAAATAAATTAGGCCATTTTACTTCATTTGAATATCTGTGTTTTATATTGAAGGGTACTCCCAAAATCTTGTTTTTAACGATTCATAGACCACCGCAATACTCTGCTGATTTCGTTGAAGAATTTGCTGAACTGACTTCTCTATTATATCGGTTGATTTTAAGTTGTTCATTATTACAGGGGATTTCAATATTCATATAGATAATAGTACAGACAATAAGGTCAAAGAACTTTTTGCACTCTTAGACACTTTTGATCTCACTCAACATGTGAAAGAGCGTACACATACGCATGGTCATATTTTAGATCTGGTTATTTCTAAAGGTCTTGATATTTCATCTGTTATGGTTAAGGATTTAGCCCTTTCTGATCATTTTTGTGTCTTTTTTGAATTTTCTGTTACTTCTGAATTTGCCAGTGAACTCTGTTTCTATTAAGAAGAGGTACATTAATGAGAAAACTAATGCTCAGTTTACCGAAGCTATTGCCAGGTTCCCAATGAAAAGTGCTGAGTCAGTTGATTCACTTCTGGATAATTTTAATACTAAAATATTGAATGTTATTGATCATATTGCACCAGCAAAAGTAAAGAGAAATATGAGCAAGCAGAAGTCACCATGGAGAACCACCATGTTCGTAAATGCCCTTAAAAGAGAATGTAGGAAAGCAGAACGGAAGTGGCGGAAGAAGTAACTACAAATCCATTATGACATCTATAAACAAAGCCTTTTATATTTAGGGCCCAAGCCCTGAAAGGCGCAGAGCCCTATTGTTTTCCTTCCGATTATTTTTTTTTTTTTTTTTTTTTTTTTTTTTTTTTTCTTTTTTTCTAGCGACTATTCGGGCACTTTTGGGGCCCTTAACATGCTCGAAAACTCTTGAAACTTTGCACACGGGTCAGAACCCGCGGCCATCAGAGCCGGGCTGAAGCTGGTACCCGGGCGTGGCAGGGCGGCTCGTCAGCGCCCCCTGGAATGGGGTCCGAACACCTGGTCCATAACTCAAACACACTTGCATGTAATAATATGAAACTCGGTACACATGTCGATAGCAGAATTTCATCTATACCTCGCGCTCTTACTTTCTACCCCAGCCCAACAGGAAGTCGGCTATTGAGGTTTTTTTGTAAAACACACGCAATGAACTTTTAAATACTCCTCCTAGAGCTCTGATCCAAATTCGACGAAAACTCGGTCAGCGTGAAGTCAAGACATTGAGGATGAAAGTTTGTGTGGGATTTTTGATATCTCGAACGGTTTGGCCGTGGCGAGGAAACGAAACTATGGCGAGAAACGTGAAACAGGAAGTGTGTCATAACTTCAGCATACATTAACTGATCTGGATGAAACTTCAGCAGTGCGTTCGCTGTAAGAGGACGATCACATGGATGTGACTATTGTGAGTCAAGTTATAGCGCCACCAACTGGCAGCAGGAAGTGTGTCACTTTCAAAATGCTTTGAAATCACCCTCTTATTTTTACCCGATTTGCTTCAAACTTCATCTGTATAATGTACATACACGGCAGATGAAGACCTATGAATGGATTCTTGATATCTTTGAAACTGTTGCCGTGGCGACGCATCAAACTTTACCATTCTTTTAGGATGCATTCTTTTAGGGATTCGAACATTTGTCCATAAATCAAACACACGTGCATGGATTAATATGAAACTCGGTACACTCATAGATCACATCAGGCCAAACAACTTTCGTGCTCTAAGTTTTACGACAGTTCAAACGGAAGTCGGGAATTATGTTTTTTTTTTTTTAAATAATTGTCCTAGAAAAACATTAAATTACAACCCATGCTGTTACCAATCACCACCAAACTCGGTGTGCATGAAGTCAAGACATTGAGGATGCTATATTCCGGACGGATTTTTGATATCTCGAACGGTTTGGCCGTGGCGGATTTTTTTGACTAAAAAAGGACACATAAAGTGTGTTATAACTTGGTTAGTTTTACTGACAGTTACAAAACTTGCCGTGTATATTGTTCTATTCAAGCCAAACAACTTTCTAATTAACAATAATAATGCTCAAACCCACAGAAAGTCAGATATTGTAGTTTGAATATGATCATGCTCTTTCTGAGCCTAGGCCTGTCACACAGTCTGTGTGGTGTGTGTGATTGAGTCTTTCTGACACACAGTCTCTGTGTGTGTGTGTAGGGGGAGGGGGCTTAATAATTTCACTGTGTGTCTGGCCTGCTAAAGTAAATACATTTCTTAAGCCTGGTATTTTTTAAATAAGTTTTTGTTTTTATTTTTTTATAAGTAAAGACATATAACCTGTTTAATTGTAGTGCATTGACAATAGTTTTATATAATTAGTGTATTAATTAAATTAACTTGGTCCATAAATCAAAAAGGAAGTGTGTTAAAACTTCTGCATACATTAACTGATCTTGATGAAACTTCAGCAGTGTGTTCGTTGTAAGAGGCCGATCACATGGATGTGACTATTGTGAGTCAAATATATAGCGCCACCAACTGGCAGCAGAAAGTGTTTCACTTGCAAAATGCTTTGAAATCACACTCTAACTTTTACCTCGATTTGCTTCAAACTTCATCTGTATAATGTAAACACACGCCAGATGAAGAGCTGTGAAAGCATTATTCAATATCTAAGATAATGTTGCCATAGCAACGCATCAAACTTTAACATTCCTTTTTTTTGATGATTTTGAGTCTCTTAGCGGCTTTTGGGGCCCTTAATGGGTTTGAAAACTCTTGAAACTTTGCACACAGGTCAGATCCCACAGCCATCAGAGCCGGGAAGATGGTACCCGGGTGTGGCAAGGGGGCTAGACAGCGCCCCCTGGAACGGGGTCCAAAAACTTGGTCCATAAATCAAACACGCTTGCATGTAATAATATGAAACTCAGTACACATGTTGATCTCATCGTTTCATATATTCATATATTCTCCTCTAAGCCGGACAACTTTCTAATTTACACTCATGAGCTAGGACCCACAGAAAGTCAGATATTTTGGTTTGAAAATGTTGAGTGTTCTCTGAGCCTACACTTCTGTATGGCAAGCCCTTTTAACATTTAAAAGCTAAGTTTGACTATTCGTAATTAACATTGTAGATATCAACAACGTCTTTCTAGTCGTAATTACATTTTGGATAGTTTGTATTATCATTTAAGATATCTGTAACGTAATTGTGACTAGTCCGAAACGACAGATAGAGTATGGCAAGCCGTTTTAACATTTAATCATTTTAACCTACTAGTCTCTATTTTCATGCTACTAGTACTTATTTTTTAGATACTAGTATCTATTCCATTAAGTACTAGTACTTATTCATTAGCTACTAGTGCTTATTCTTTAGATACTAGTGCCTTTTCTTTAGATACTAGTGTTTATTCTTTAGGTACTAGTACCTTTTTAAAGATACTAGTACTTATTCATTAGACACTAGTCCTTATTTATTAGATACTAGTACTTATTCATTAGATGCTAGTCCTTATTTATTACATACCAATGCTTATTAATTAGTTACTAGTACTTATTCATTAGATGCTAGTACCTATTAAATAGATACTAGTACTTATTCATTAGACACTAGTACTTATTTCAATGGTGACTAGTAACTATTCTTTTGTTACTAGTCACATTTTTTCCAGTGACTTCTATGGTGATCTGTCATTCAGATATCAACTATTCAGTTCTGACTAGTATGTTAGTATGTATTCCAATTGTGGAATACATACTAGTATGTATTCCAAAGCAGGGGTTACGTTTTTGCACGTCGTGCAGAATAACCCTAAAGGCACCAAGGTGGCGGTGCCACCGGCTTTCACACACACACACACACACACACACATATATATATAAATATAGCTGCGAGCAGCGATGAGGGCCAAAGCCGGCGGTACGCCATCCCGGTGCCTCTTAGGCACCGGGGTTGCGGTGCCACCGGCTTGGGCCCGCAATCGCTGCCCGCAGCTATATTCTATATATATATATATTTTAATATTGGGTTATGCAGGTTAGACAGCACTATATATCGGAAACGATTAATAATAGTATTAATAATACCCGTAACTTTATTTAACATGGTTGACAAGCTTACGAATCCAATACAGCAAATACCATCAGAGTTTGCATCCACTATGAAATGTAACGAATTTGCGTGTTTTTTTAGTGAAAAAATTCAAAATATTAGACGGATTATTAGTATTACACAGTCTAACAATGACACTGTACCGTCATTACAACCACCAAGACAAAACTTGGTTATGTCACATTTTAATGTAATTAATCAAAAATTTTTAGAAGAGATAGTTAGACATCTTAAATCTTCCACATGCTGTCTAGACATACTGCCTTCAGACTTTTTTAAAACAATTTTTAGCTCCATAGTAACAGACGTGCTGCAAATAGTTAATAGTTCTTTGCAATCAGGCATTTTTCCAACGTCCTTGAAAATAGCTGCCATTAAGCCTATATTAAAAAAGAGAACAATGGATGCTTTGATTATGAACAACTATAGACCTATTTCAAACCTTTCCTTCATAGCCAAGATTATTGAGAAGGCTGTGTTTATTCAACTAAATGAGTTTGTGACGTCAAGTGGTCTTTTAGATACATATCAGTCAGGTTTTCGGCCACAACATAGTACTGAAACAGCACTAATTAAAGTTTTAAATGATATACGACTGAATACTGACTCTGATAAAATAACAGTTTTGGTTCTATTAGATCTCAGTGCAGCATTTGACACTGTTGATCATAGACTTCTTATAGATAGGCTGGAAAACTGGGTAGGAGTTTCCGGAATAGTCCTTGATTGGTTCAGATCTTACCTGAATGGTCGGAGTTACTTTGTTAACATCGGAAATTCTGAATCTGATAGGGTGGCCATGACATGCGGAGTGCCACAGGGATCAGTTCTTGGGCCGCTACTATTTAATCTCTATATGTTACCTTTAGGCCAGATTATATCGTATAATAACATTAATTACCATAGTTACGCCGATGATACCCAAATATATATGGCTCTTGACTCAGATGACAATAGTTCAATAGACTCTCTGTGTCACTGTATAGAACAAATAAAAACCTGGATGAATCTAAATTTTTTACAACTAAACCAAGATAAAACTGAGGTTATTGTGTTTGGTAACAAAAATAAAAGAACAAGAATTATTCAAGAATTAGATTCTCGTGCCTTTAAAGTCAGGGATCAAGTGCGTAATCTTGGTGTTATGATAGACTCAGATCTTACATTTAATAGTCATATCAGAGCGGTCACCAAAACAGCATTCTATCATTTGAAAAATATATCAAGAATTAAAGGATTGGTGCCTCAAAAAGACCTAGAGAAGCTTATCCATGCTTTTATCTCTAGTAGGGTGGACTACTGTAATGGCTTATTAACTGGACTCCCGAAGAAGACTGTAAAGCAGTTGCAGCTTGTTCAGAACGCTGCTGCTAGATTACTAACCGGGACTAAGAGATAGAGCACATAACTCCATGTTCTTAAAACTTTGCATTGGCTCCCAATTCGTTATAGAATAGTTTTTAAAGTGATGCTTTTAGTTTATAAAGCACTGAATTGTTTAGGTCCTGAGTACATTTCTGAAATGTTTGAAAAATATAAACCTAACAGGACTCTTAGATCAATAAACTCAGGTCAGCTTGTGGAGCACAGAGTTAACACAAAATATGGAGAAGCTGCGTTTAGCATCTCTGCTGTACACGACTGGAATAAACTACCAGAAGATATCAGATGTGCTCCGAACGTATTGATTTTTAAATCTAAGTTGAAAACATTTCTTTTCTCACAAGCTTATGACTGAGCTTTTAAAAATTAGCTATGCTGTGCAGTTTTACATCTGTTTATTTATTTTTATTTTCTTATTAAATTTTTATTATCTTTTTGTGCATGTTTGTATTTGATTTTTTCTTTTATCACAATGTTTTTACTTTTTGTAAAGCGCATTGAATTACTTGATGGGATGAATTGTGCTATATAAATAAATTTGATTTGATTTGATTTTGATGCAGAGATATAGGTCTTGCAAAATGGTTGCTAGGGTACTGTGTTTAGTTGCTAGGGAGTGGCTTGGCAGCTGCCAATCATGAAACTCCAAAGGCTGCTTGTCAGTATGAATGATATAAACCAACTCCCATGCCTCTATGACATTCAGAATGGAAGATATCCCTCTTTGGATTTTGGTTGCTAAGGTGCTTGACAATGGTTGCTAGGGCGTTGCCAGTAAGTGTTGAGGTGATTCAGGATTGGCTGTTTGCTGGCCCGAGTCAAACGAGCCCACCCTCATGTTTCTATGACACTTATATCCTGAGATATCCCTTTGATCTCTTTTAATGGAAGTCTATGGAACTTGTTGCTAAGGAGCTCTAAATCGTTGCTAGGGCGTGGCTTGATAGCTTCACAATGATCCTGAGAGACTGATTGGCCGTCTGAGTAAAATGAGCCCGCCCCTTTGTCTCTACGACACTGTGATCCAGAGTTATGTTCAATATAATGCTGTTTCATGGTGTAGGACGGCCCATTTCATGGGCCGTCCTACACCATAGTAAGTCAATGGGGCAACTTTGGGCAGCTCCTGGCCCCCAGGGGTGCAACTTTTACCCCATTGTGTGGTATGTTCTTACAGAGCCTGTCAGCCTCTTCAAATGTGGTAAATTACACGTTTCTGCGACATCCTCGTTCCGAGCTATGACTCGGCAAAGTTTGACGCAATTTAAAATTTGGTTGCTAAGATGCTCAATAATGGTTGCTAGGGCGTGGCCAGAAATTGTTTGAGGTGATTCATGATTGGCTGTTTGCTCCCCGAGTCAAACGAGACCACCCTTGTGTTTCTATGACACTTCTATCCGTAGATATCCCTTTGATCTCTTTCAATGGAAGTCTATGGGACTTGTTGCTAATGTGCTCTATATGGTTGCTAGGGCGTGGCTTAATAGCTTCACAATGATCCTGAGAGACTGATTGGTCATCTGAGTAAAATGAGCCCGCCCCCTTGTCTCTATGACACTGTGATCCAGAGCTATGTTCAATACAAAATCCCTATGCAATTTACCATAGTAGGAAAAACACATGCATTTCATGGGACAACCTTCGCCATAGTAAGTCAATGGGGCAAACTTTGGGCCCCTCCTGCCCCCAGGGGTGCAACTTTTACCCCATTGTGTGGTATGTTCTTACAGAGCCTGTCAGCCTCTTCAAATGTGGTAAATTACACGTTTCTGCAAAATCCTCGTTCCGAGTGGTCAAAGTTCATCGCAATGTTAAGTCATATGGGATTTTTGGGCCGCTTTTCGCCCTGGGGCGAACATCGATACCCCCGATCCCTTATAAAAGTCATATCACACCTCTCCTTAATGAGCCGGTCGATTTGACGCCTCACCCATGGGTCTGTGACAAAAGCTGCGGGAGGAGTAGCGTGCCAAAAAGCGACGGAAGTTTAAAAAAATAAAAATAACAAAGTATGCAAAGAACAATAGTGTTGCTTTGCAAGCACCACTAACTACTGACTTCAGATCTTTTAGATACCGATTTACACTTCGCATTTGCACACAGAGCTAACACACACCTTTAACAGCATCTTCATCACATATTTGTGTTGTTAATTGACTGCCGTGAAGTTGAGAGGAGCTGCGGGTGATTCTGATTCTGTCAGCATGGTGGAGTTGAAAACGATGGTGAACAGCCCAACAGGTGAGATGGAAATTTATAAATTTAATTTATACAAAGATTAAGATGTATCAGTATTATTTTAATTTAAAAACATCAAAACTTAATTTACAGAAGGTGCTATTTATATATTGTGTGCATGATAAGTTAAGTGACACTGCAGTCTAATGTGTCTAGCTTAAAATAGTTTTTATGAAACTTTCTTTTTTGGTTACTACATTGCAAAGCATTATCCCAGACTTTTTCATCCACTTCGTATCAGTGAAACATTTCTCAGTTAATTAGACTGTTCCTCGTTATTTAAAGTGGAGAAGTATTTTATGTGACTAATCTTTCGTGAGCTCATTGCTTTGTGTTTGACTTTTGGCAAAGTCCAGGAATATGAACTTGCAAAAGTGCAATTTAATTTTTCTTTAATGAATTCATTAGATACAAGCCATGTTTATGTTTGTTTGTGGGATATTTTTGTTTTTCATCTGGTGTCATTTGGTTTTATAATAATTTTTCTTTATTTTCAGGAAGCCGAAGAAAAGTCTGTGCTTTCTTTAGGACAGTATGGGACATCTTTAAAGTCAACTTTGATTCACCATGACCCGAACAGAGTGGTTTATTTTCAACCACAGCCAGATCTTAAGGATCGCAAGCTGATCCATGTTTTCAAGTCCTGTGAGAAACAAGCCAAGGCTGGACGCATATCCCTGAGCTGGTGTGTTTGCCATATCAGGTGTGTGAAGATCTGAAGTCCCCGTGTGGATCTGGTATCTTCAGGAGTGAGCAGACGGCGAACACAGATCCTGTCCGTTCCTGAGCTGGTGTGTTTGCCAGGCCAGGTGTGTGAAGATCTGGAGTCCCTGCGTGTGTGTCGTTTCTCCAGGATAAAGCAAACACCGGACGTAGATCCTTCTGGTTCTGAGCTGTCGCCTGCTTCACTTCCCTCCACTTCTGATCTGGAAGACGGTGAGTATTACTTTGTTCATGTTATTTCTGAGCGTCTTTTATTTTTCTCTGATCTATTCTTTTTATTATTACTTTTAATTATAATTCTGATTTGACATCGCTTGAGTTAAAAATCTGAAAATGATGTTTGTTGTACTATTTTCATCTTTAATTGGATTGATTAGTAGGCTACTTGCCGCTCTAATCATCATTCACGTATAAAAATTATAGAATTAATGCAAAGTATCATAAACAGCTCAAAAACTTCTTAACAACAATCAGAAAATATTATAGAACAAAACTATATTTCATTGGTTATCCTGGGAAAAAATAAAGTTAAATTTCAGGCTTCGTCCATTTTTGACCGGGAGGAAGTAAACCCATTTACAAAGAAGCCCAGAGGAGTATTTATGTCCGGATAGTTTTATTTGTTTTGATGACATTTTCGCTTGTACATCTGGAATATTTTTGCAAGTAAATGTAAATTAATTGATGACGACTTCAGGTCTTACAATGTTGATTTGAATTTTAGTTGCTATAACGACGCGTGTTGGGTTATGAATTTGTTTACATTCAAACTTCGCAATCTTTTGTCTCGAGAGACGAGGCGAATTCAGAGAGTTTTGCCGAGTATTTTCTGTGCAAGCTATTTGGAGAATTCCTGAGAAAAAACTGATCATATTCTAGGAGGAGTAGATTGGAGGTTCCTTTCCCTTTTTCTTCACATTTATCTTATTTCTGAGGAGGCTTCTTTCTAATTCTTTCTTTCTAATTGTTATTATCTGGGAGTTTAACTAGGAGTTTGTTGTTTTATTTAATTTTGTATTTAATTAGGGCCCAAGCCCTGAAAGGGCGCAGAGCCCTATTGTTTTCCTTCGATTATTATTTTTATTTTATTTCATTTTTTCTCGTCAGCGCCCCCTGGAACGGGGTCCGAACACTTGGTCCATAACTCAAACACACTTGCATGTAATAATATGAAACTCGGTACACATGTCGATAGCATCATTTCATCTATACCTCACGTTCTTACTTTTTACCCCAGCCCAACAGGAAGTCGGCTATTGAGGTTTTGTTTGTAAAACACACGCAATGAACTTTTAAATACTCCTCCTAGAGCTCTGATCCAAATTCGACGAAACTCGGTCAGCGTGAAGTCAAGACATTGAGGATGAAAGTTTGCGTAGGGGATTTTTGATATCTCGAACGGTTTGGCCGTGGCGAGGAAACGAAACTATGGCGAGAAACGTGAAACAGGAAGTGTGTCATAACTTCAGCATACATTAACTGATCTGGATGAAACTTCAGCAGTGCGTTCGCTGTAAGAGGACGATCACATGGATGTGACTATTGTGAGTCAAAGTTATAGCGCCACCAATTGGCAGCAGGAAGTGTGTCACTTTCAAAATGCTTTGAAATCACCCTCTTATTTTTACCCGATTTGCTTCAAACTTCATCTGTATAATGTAAATACACGGCAGATGAAGACCTATGAATGGATTCTTGATATCTTTGAAACTGTTGCCGTGGCAGACGCATCAAACTTTACCATTCTTTTAGGATGCATTCTTTTAGGGATTCGAACATTTGTCCATAAATCAAACACACGTGCATGGATTAATATGAAACTCGGTACACTCATAGATCACATCAGGCCAAACAACTTTCGTGCTCTAAGTTTTACGACAGTTCAAACGGAAGTCAGGAATTATGTTTTTTTTTTTTATATAAATGTCCTAGAAAAACATCAAATTATGTACAACCCATGCTGTTACCAATCACCACCAAACTCGGTGTGCATGAAGTCAAGACATTGAGGATGCTAAATTCCGGACGGATTTGTGATATCTCGAACGGTTTGGCCGTGGGCGAGGAATGAATTTTATGACTAAAAAAGGACACATAAAGTGTGTTATAACTTGGTTAGTTTTACTGACAGTTACAAAACTTGCCGTGTATATTGTTCTATTCAAGCCAAACAACTTTCTAATTAACAATAATAAGCTCAAACCAACAGAAAGTCAGATATTGTAGTTTGAATATGATCATGCTCTCTGTCTCTTGTCTTTGCCTGTCTGTGTGTCTGTGTGTGTGTGTCTGTGTGTGTGTGTGTGTGTGTGTGTGTGTGTGTGTGTGTGTGTGTGTGTGTGTGTGTGTGTGTGTGTGTGTGTGTGTGTGTGTGTGTGTGTGTGTGTGTGTGTGTGTGTGTGTGTGTGTGTGTAGGGGGAGGGGGAGGGGGCTTAACCATTTCACTGTGTGTCTGGCCTGCTAAAGTAAATACATTTCTTAAGCCTGGTATTTTTTAAAAGTTTTTATTTTTATTTTTTTTATAAGTAAAGGCATATAACCCGTTTAATTGTAGTGCATTGACAATAGTTTCATATAATTAGTGTATTAATTAAATTAACTTGGTCCATAAATCAAAAAAGTAAGTAAATAAATCAAAGAGGAAGTGTGTTAAAACTTCTGCATACATTAACTGATCTTGATGAAACTTCAGCAGTGTGTTCGTTGTAAGAGGCCGATCACATGGATGTGACTATTGTGAGTCAAATATATAGCGCCACCAACTGGCAGCAGAAAGTGTTTCACTTTCAAAATGCTTTGAAATCGCACTCTTACTTTTACCCGATTTGCTTCAAACTTCATCTGTATAATGTAAACACACGCCAGATGAAGAGCTGTGAAAGCATTATTCAATATCTAAGATAATGTTGCCATAGCAACGTCATCAAACTTTAACATTCCTTTTTTTTGATGATTTTGAGTCTCTTAGCGGCTTTTGGGGCCCTTAACGGGTTTGAAAACTCTTGAAACTTTGCACACAGGTCAGATCCCACAGCCATCAGAGCCGGGCTGAAGATGGTACCCGGGTGTGGCAAGGGGGCTAGACAGCGCCCCCTGGAACGGGGTCCAAAAACTTGGTCCATAAATCAAACACGCTTGCATGTAATAATATGAAACTCAGTACACATGTTGATCTCATCGTTTCATATATTCATATATTCTCCTTAAGCCGGACAACTTTCTAATTTACACTCATGAGCTAGGACCCACAGAAAGTCAGATATTTTGGTTTGAAAATGTTGAGTGTCTCTCTGAGCCTACACTTCTGTATGGCAAGCCCTTTTAACATTTAAAAGCTAAGTTTGACTATTCGTAATTAACATTGTAGATATCAACAACGTCTTTCTAGTCGGTAATTACATTTTGGATAGTTTGTATTATCATTTAAGATATCTGTAACGTAATTGTGACTGAGTCGAAACGACAGATAGAGTATGGCAAGCCGTTTTAACATTTAATCATTTTAACCTACTAGTCTCTATAGAGTGCCGAAGTGATGACGTCACTTTGTAGGACAACTCGGAAGCTAGCGGTGCATGGGTTCCCTCGGTTGAAAAGCAATGCATTTTCCCCATAGACTTTTGGAAAATCGCAAAAAACAAGATCTGTGTTTAACAAAGAGTTGTGACCCTTACACGTTTTGTCTAGCAAGATAATCTTTACAAGTTAATCCAAAATGTATACATTTTGAAGCCTATATAAAGATTTTAAAAAACACAATCAGACACAATAAAGTTTAAAAAACCACAAGCAGGTTATAACTGTGTGTTCTATGTCATAGATCAAAACGTGAAAATATTTAGAGGCTTTGCTCACCACAGACCTTATTTCAGGCGATTTAGCAAAAACCCATTCAAAAATCCCATAGGCTTTAGAGCGAGGGAACCGTAATGCTAAAATGCTAGCTCACTTCCGCGTTTTGGCCTACAGAGTGACGTCGTAACTTCGGCACTCTATTTTCATGCTACTAGTACTTATTTTTTAGATACTAGTATCTATTCCATTAAGTACTAGTACTTATTCATTAGCTACTAGTGCTTATTCTTTAGATACTAGTGCCTTTTCTTTAGATACCAGTGTTTATTCTTTAGGTACTAGTACCTTTTTAAAGATACTAGTACTTATTCATTAGACACTAGTCCTTATTTATTAGATACTAGTACTTATTCATTAGATGCTAGTTCTTATTCATTACATACCAATGCTTATTAATTAGTTACTAGTACTTATTCATTAGATACTAGTACCTATTAAATAGATACTAGTACTTATTCATTAGACACTAGTACTTATTTCAATGGTGACTAGTAACTATTCTTTTGTTACTAGTCACATTTTTTCCATTGACTTCTATGGTGATCTGTCATTCAGATATCAACTATTCAGTTCTGACTAGTATGTTAGTATGTATTCCAATTGTGTATTCCAAAAGCAGGGGTTACGCTTTTGCACTGTCGTGCAGAATAACCCTAAAGGCACCAAGGTGGCGGTGCCACCGGCTTTATATACACATATATATATATATATATATAGCTGTGAGCAGCGATGGAGGGCCAAAGCCGGCGGTACGCCGTCGCGGTGCCTTTGGTAACCTAAAGGCACCGGGGTTGCGGTGCCACCGGCTTGGGCCCGCAATCGCTGCTCCCAGCTATATTTTATTGTTTTATTTTTATTTTATTTTTATTATTTTTATTTATTTATTTGATTTATTTTGGTAGTATTTCTGAGGGGGGTTGTACTGTGCTATTTTTTGTATTGTATTTTGTAATTAACTTCTTGTTTCTATTGCAGGTTGGAGGAGGATGTTGATGGCTCAGAAGAGTGAAAGACGAGGTGAGTGCTCTACTTTTCATTTGTTTAAGGTATGTTATGGTATGATGATGATGGACTAAATTAATGTGCAGAAGAAACTTGTGCGAGATAACTTATTTGATCCGCCAAATTTCACAGCTAAGTGATCACATGTATTTGATTCCTTGTTGCATGTAAAATAAACCTTTCAATTTTGAGCAACTATATAGTAACAATTTGTAACTGACTGCTGACATTGAACATTGATTATTATCAAAACATTACTAACTATGTGATGTCTGAAATATTCCAGCCTCAGGTCCCTCCAGATCTAGGAGAGCTGCTTCCACTCAGACGGCTGATCTGGAGGTTTGGACACTCACTTCTGATGGTTTAGCTCCTCTGCCTTCTGAGTTTTCTGGTTCTGTGTTTACTGGTCAGGATCACTGGAAGAGGCAGAGCGGCAGCCAGCAGAGCCCAGATGGTGGATGTGCATCCACTTCTATTATAACAAAATACTTATAACAAGTGACCACTGACATTGATTATTTGTATTATTTAATAAAAAACAACAACTGTTTTTGATGTTTGAAATATTCTTGTGTCAGGCCGCTCCAGATCCAGTCAGAGTCGGAGGGTTGAGTCTCAGCAGCAGAGGGACGTCCATCGTTGAGTCGATGTGGAGTGGAGACGGATCGGACGGCTCAAGTGAACAGGACAGTTGTGGCCACTGGAGATCGTCCATGTCCGACAGCCTCCTAGAGAGGATGTGTCCTCCGCTGCCAGGTCAGGTTCAAGTTTTTAACAGGTTAATCTCTAGTCATATTTACCGTTGCTCAGCGTAATTTAGCTAAAATTTTTAATTTTACTTCATTTTTTATTAATTTTTAGTCTTTAATACTCAATACTAAATATTGTGAAATAAGGGACATTTATGCAGGCATTAAGCAGAAGCAGGGCCGTCATATATTATTTGCATTACTTGGATTTGTAACATTACAGATAAGAATCGAACAGTAACGTGTGTAATTTTGTCATTGTTTAATTTGAGGTCAGAGATGTTTCTAACAGTTGTCTTTTCAATTGTTTTTCTACATTTCAGCAAAACCTAGGGAGAAGAAAGGACTTTGTGGTTTCCTCAGGAGCGTGTGGAAGGCTCTGAAACGTCATTTCGGCTGCTGTTGTCACTGTAGTGCCGTGAATGTTGTGGAGCCTTTCGTCCCTCCACCAGATCTGGACCCAGAGCCTGACCCAGGTCACTCAGCCGTCAAGCACAATAATGGTAAATTCACAGTCATTATTTCTAGATCACGATTTTAAACAGTATTGTCGTCTTGTTTTCCTCTAAAAATATCTTAAAGGGTTAGTTCACCCAAAAATGAAAATTATGTCATTAATGACTCACCCTCATGTTGTTCCAAGCCCGTAAGACCTCCGTTCATCTTCAGAACACAGTTTAAGATATTTTAGATTTAGTCCGAGAGCTTTCTGTCCCTCCATTGAAAATGTATGTACCTTATACTGTCCATGTCCATAAAGGCAATACAGACATCATCAAAGTAGTCCATGTGACATGAGTGTTACAATTTTCTGAAGCATCGAAAATACTTTTTGGTCCAAACATAGCAAGCAAAAACAACGACTTTATTCAGGATTGTATTGTCTTCCGGTTATGTTGTTGATCGCGTTTAGTGACGTGGGTTACGCTGACGTGAGACGCGGCTGACGCGTGTCTGGTGCGTCTGGTGCGGGTGAGTCATTAATGACATAATTTTCATTTTTGGGTGAACTAACCCTTTAAGGCTTGTTTTCTGAGAATAATAATATCATTCTCCCCATATTAATGTCATTAAAGGTAACTACAGGGGTTAAGATTAGGTTTAGGTGAAGGTGCGTACCTAGTTATAACCCAGTTATTGTAATAACTTTAATAAGTACATGGGGAACAGGACTGTGAAATAAAGTGCTACCAGTAACACTTTATTTTAAGGTGACGTAGTTACACGTTAGTACATCATCTACTTACTATAGTAACAACAGTAAATTATGCATTCTTACAAGTAACTAATCCTAACCTTAACTCTATAGTAAGTACATGTAGTCAGTTAAAGGAGTCATAACCTAGTATTACCTTGGATACCCACGCTCTATTATAGTCTTTCAGGCCCTTCTAAAAAAGAAAAGTGGAAAAAAAATAAACACAGAGCTCCTCTGACCCTTATTTCTGAATGCATTATTGCCTCGCGAGATCTGATGCGATATTTTGGCTGTCGTGGACGGTCATTTTAATAATGCAAATGAGGGGCGCGTTGATTGGTGGCAGGAAGGAGGGGGCTTGACACCGCGGGTAACTTCAGCATATCATTTCAAAAAGACCGCGACCTACAGAATTCAACCATGTGTTTGAGCCAGACTCTGAACTAGAGCTGGAAACGGAAGATATAGAGTCAATGGAAGGACGTTTACATCAACATGTCTCTGAATGGTAAAGACAATCATTTTGACTGAGACATACATTAACATCAGCAACAAGCTAAAACGTTGTTGCTATTTTCTCCCACATAAGTTTACCTTTTATTTAATGTAGATTAACGTTACATTAACGGAGATGTAGTCTACTTTTTGTATCAGCTTACAGTGGTTATAGAGATCAACGTTTGCCATCATGTGTTGTTTTTGCCTTGTTTCACGTTCACGCACTTCTTATAACTGTGTTTACTCTGCTTACGATGATTAAAAAAACTGACGCTTCATCTTTTGTGTGATGTACAATAAACTTTATTAAACTCATCAGTAAGTTATATGTTTGATCATCATTCGGACCTGGTCCGAAACAGCAGACTTGTAGGCTATTAATAAATAATGGATAACGTTACATACAAGCAGATGACAAATTACGTTATAATAACCGTAATTAAACTACTAAACTATACCTGTTTCATCTCTATACAGCACTCTGACTCTGTAGTGTAGGCATTATTGTCCGACTCGAAATGAACGTTGTAAAGGATTCCTGTGTTAAATGTTTAGCGCAGACACCTAACGTTGAGCCAGTTGTTGGAACAGCGTCATTAAAAATGATTTTCATCCACTGGTCCCTGGTAGTTTGGTCCGTTTTTGGTAGAGAAAACACATTTGAATGTTGATTCTGGCAGTCAACCACAGAGCAACACACGTGTGCACTACATTTCTGCATCTTTCTTGACTGAATATGAGGGGAGAGGGAGAGCGCGAGCTTCCTGCAGCATATGTGTGTGCGGTGTCCATATATGGTATATCCTGCCCCGTCTTGACGTCAAGTCGGGGGAGAAATTAAAATCTCGTATTTGAGTGCGCGTGCACGTGGGCTGGTTAACGAACCCTGGGGTGAACAAACGCTTAACTTTTGAATATTCGGCTTCCCGGCAAATGTTTAATCTTTAGGCAATCATAACATACATTGATTCTCGTTGACAAGTGAAAATGACAGGTGTACGAGGGGATACGGAGATTTGATGGCAAAAAGGTAAATATTACTGAACTGTACAAACATTTTTGCAAAACACATTTAAGAACAATTTACAGATGGTTTGATACCTAGTGCAAGGTCAGGTGTCTGTATACTGTTACTGTTAATGAAACATTTTTTGTTTGTTTTTTTGCAGGTTGCCATCAAGACGCTCAGCAAGATTTACAACAATAGTTATCTTGCTATAGTAAGTTGTTTAATGTGTATTTAAGTTGTTTAAGTGCTGATTACTGTAGTCGATTCACCTGTAGGAAGCATTCGCTGTACATGTTACAGACAAATAAGCCTAGAAGCACCAAATAACTTTAAGCTGGAAAGGCTCTGTATCTACAGAGGTCAAAGAAAAACTTTGTAAAAAATGAGATTTGTACCCAGCTAATCTTCTGTCTGCTACTTTCTCTAGCCTGGGCATCCCCGAACCTCTCGTAACAGAACGAGAGGCGCTGCTTCTAATGATGAGGCAAGAACCCAGAAGCCCCTACGTCATACAGCTGCACGAGTGGTTTCGAACACCTCTCGAAAATTCGTCTCCGTCATGGAGTACCCCGAACCTTGCCGAGACCTTGCAGAACTTTATGTACTGGAACCCTGAACTGGATGAACCAACGGCACGGGTCATCATGAGACAGGCTGTGCTGGCAGTACAACACTGCATCGAACGTGGCGTTTTTCACAGGGACGTTCAACCGGGAAAATTCCTGTTGAAGAAAAACACGCTAGAGCTCAAGCTGATTGACTTTGGCTGCGGTCAGCTTCTTAGTAGTGACGGCTACGAGAGCGGAGTATACATTGGTGAGAATTTTGGCAGTGTGGAAACCTGAATGTAGTGGCCTACTGATTATTTGACATTTTGGAAAAACAAAAAAACCTCAACAACTCGCAAATGTCTTTCTTACAGGAGCAAATGACTACTGCCCACCTGAAGTCTTCACTGACACGAGATTCCATGCCGTCCCAACAAATGTCTGGTGTCTAGGAGTGTTGTTATACGAGATGACGAGGTAGATGATCCTTTTGGAATTAACATAGAAATCAAACAAGGCAAAATTACATTTGTGAACTCCAACTTATCCATAGGTGAGTGAATAATATTGAAATCTTTGATAAGCACACACATAAAGCAAAGGCTCTGTACAGAAACAGTTAAAGGTGAAGTACTCTATGTAAGATTTTTCTGAACCAGTAAGAGTTGCCTTTGTGATGTTTGAGTTGGAAGAAGGCGTGAAGCATGCAAGGTCTTTTGAAAATATGCTCGTTTTGATGCAGAAACTGCATACTTCACCTTTAAAGTAAAGATAAAGAACATGTTACCTTACATTAATCATGTTTAGATGCCAAGTCACATGCTCATCATGACTAACCAGCTCTCTCTCTTCTTTTAATATTGGTACAGAATGCAGTGATCTGATTATCCAGTGCCTTACAAAGGATCCAACTGAACGGCCGACGTTAGAGCAGATCTTACAACATGAATGGATTAGAAAATTATCTTCTTGTAGATTGGACAATTTCAGGAGATTTCAGGTGTGAGGAAGTATAACAGTCAGACAGAGTAGGATTATTAGGGGCCAAGCACTAGAGGTCGACCGATATTGGATTTTACCGATAACGATAGCTAGGTTAGGCTGTACTTGTCAATAACCAATTAATCAACCAGATTTTAAAATTGATACTGGATAAAAACAAACATAACACTCCAAGTAAAACAGTGCTGAACTTTATTATAAAAATACTGTATTTTTTAAAAACTGTATGAACCATGAAAACATGTCAATAAAAGGCATTCTTTCAAACAAACAAAAAATAATACTCTAAATAACAAATTAAACATTCCAAATGTAACTGTTTAACTGTTCTTTAACCTTAGTTAATACCATTGATCAGCCATTCCAAACGTGGATGTCTTTTTCACTAATAAACAAACATTGTTATGTTGTTTTGATTGATACTGTGAAGCTGCTTTGATACAATCTGTGTTGTGAAAGCGCTATATAAATATACTTGACTTGACTAATGTTACATATGGAATTTTATTGTGAGTGTTATTTCTTAAAGATGGCCAACTTTAAATATCTACAAAGCCAGAGCATTGAAATTACATAAATATTACATGTATAGTCTCACACATTTGCTTCTATTTTATAGAACTTAATGAATATTTAATAAAAATAAATATGTATTAAAGTGATGGTGAAAAAAGAACCGAAATCGAATGCTTCTCTGATTCGTTTGTTTTTGTCGGGTGTATGAACATATCAGTTTGCTATCATCTCTTAGCTTATATGCAACGTCGCTGCATAATGAATGTATCAAAGTGACCAGCTGGATATAGATGGTAACAATTTGTGACATTAAACATTCGGGTCAGACTTCGGTGTATTTTGTGTCAGTGTTTTAACCGCTTGAGGTACTACTAATGTGCGTCCTCTCAGCCACTCTTTGAAGGCAAACAAACATACTGTTGTGCGGTTCTTTATCTACTAATGCAGCATTTAGTCAACAAATTCATCAGTTTATAATGATATGACAAAATTTCCTGTGTACCTTTTCGCTCTCCGTGCTTTAGCACGAGCATCAGATGTCAGCGTCGATCTCCACTCTCCACACAGCGCGCACTCTCAGTGCAGCGCGCAGTTTCACGTGTCGAAATAAACAACATCGAGGCATCAGTTGATAGTTTTTATGACACCTCTAGAGGCCGCTCTTGTACTGCATGATGCCAGCAGACCCTTCGCAGCTCTCTCGTACTGTGTAATGAATGACAGCGCGCACTTCTCAGCCGCCCCAGCAACGGACGAAACCAGGAAATAACTATCGGTGCGGACTTTTGCCGAGAACGATAGTTCAACCAATCAACTATCGGTGCCGATTAATCGGCAAATCTAATATGCAATACAGACAATGTGTCTTTCCACCGCTGTGCTCTGTTTCAGAACTGGTTTCAGAAACATCCACATTTCACCGTCCTATACTGTATCTTCCACCATACTCTCCATTCCTTGGCATGGCGGTGGAAGGTCTATGATCTCTGTCTCCAGGCTGAGATACCCCTCATCCAAGCCATGGAGGAGGCCTTTGACCAGATGGAGGTAGCAGCAATGCAAGGATGGATTCGTCATTCAAGACGTTTCTTGTGTCTTGCTAATGACAACATTGCCTGCTGATGTTAATGAAATTTTCTGGCCAGATCCAGCTAGGCGAAGAGACAAGAAATTGACTCCAAGATGATTCCTATATGTGCATTGACCAAGACTGAAATGGCAATCGTAGAGGTTAAAAAATACTTAGTATTTTTTAACCTCTGACGATTGCCATTTTCAGTCTTTTTAGTAGTCTACTTATAAGTAGAGAGGTGTGTCATTAACTAGAACATCATGTCATAAAAGTAGAAGAAACAACATGCTTGTGTATATTGGATCTGTGCATTAGGTCTTAAAGTGACAGCAGCCTAAAATGCCTGCAGCAGTCTGTATTTTTAATGTTATTCAAACAACAAAAGACAATGAAAAAAAGAACATGCTGCTATTGACTGAAACACTTTAGTAACTTTAATATGGATTAATCTGTAAATTCATACCATGAAGACTACCCAGTATTATTTATTTTGTATTTGATTACTTTATTCAGTGTCAACCTGAAAATGACTGTTAATTGTCTCTAATAATGGTTTACATTTATATAATGTTAGGTTCGGTTTAGATTGTGAATTTTCACTGCAGTTTTGGTGTCTTAACTGCCTGTTTTTGCCAAAACAGTTTCCAGCCATTGGCAGGTGTGGCAAAAAGATAGTTTCAGGCCATATATATATATATATATATATATATATGTATATATATATAGATATATGATGTGTAATATAACGACTAAAGAGCGAAAACATTAGGACCACCCACATAATATTTGTGCTCCACCTTCTGCTAAAACATCTCCGGCCCCCGAGGCATTCAGCTCTAGACCTGTAGGTGTCTTAAATATAGTAAACACTCAAAATTAAAGTGAAATTCTGCTGTGTTTTATAAATATGTTGTTGACTGCTTTGCAAAGCTTTTGAGCTTTAAACCAGAGAAAAACTACGTGCTGAAAGTGGCCTTGATCCAGGAAAAATTCATACTTTTAGAATAAAAGATTTGAGGTATACTTCTTGTCCAGTGATTTGTTAATTTCTGCATTCACTGTCAAGAAATTACAAAAGTTCATTGAATTGCAAAAAGACAAAAATGAAACACAAAAACAAATGAGTAAACATGTCAGCAGATTCATCTATCTATTCCCATTTCAGTCGTATGCGACTCTAGTCATTCAATGGCCATTTCTTGCCATATGTGAAAGATTGACCATGAGTGTTCTTGGCAATGATTTTTCCAGGTAATTCCCGATCATCCCCATTACAACCCCACACCTAATAACCAATAAAGCAAACTGTACTGGGGGCCAGTTAATAGCGATGACACTGATTGTCAAAATTGTGGATTCACCTTTTTCTTACCCTAATCTGGCAATGTATCTCCGGGGATACAGACGTTTCAAAATGTGGCACATCACAGCTTGAACAATATACTGTATATCTTAATTTTCTTTTTCAGCATCTTGAGACAATGTTCACAATAAATATTAGCAGTTGTATTGCAAAAGTAAGATTAATATGAAACTACTTTCCACAAAGTAAGAATGTTCAGCTCTATGCATGGCGGACATATAGGTTTTAGGCCAGACTGACAAAATACCCACAGAAATTTCATGTGTGATGTGAACCAAATACTCAAAACTGACTCAACTATGAGAATGATAAAGAGTATTGAATGAAGTTCTTTCTCATGCCTCCTTCAAATTAAAGAGTATTTTGTGGTGCACATTGCCTGTTTAATATGGTCACTGTTATGATATAGCCAACACAATACATGAAATCATGCTGTTTATGAGTGTGCGTAGAATGAGATTATCAATAATCACCACAATAAGGTTTCTTTTTAACTTTTCAAGCTCCACACCTTACACACACACACACACGTGAGATTATTGAATGACTAACGTATAAGCTATCATAAAGATAGTAACCTTGACTCAAACACTCATAAGTGAAAGTAAATTACGACTGTGGCTTTAAACCCACCAAAGTGTAAAACCAAAATGAAAGTGCCCTTGATCCAGTACATTTGAGGAAAGCAAAACTGAACAATTTACACTAATTTATCGAGTTATGCATTTAAACATAAAATTAATAAAATGTGAGTTATGTGTGGAGAAAACAGACAAATAAATACCACAGAATACATTTCCAATCAAGCTGTATAATTCTTTCTCCTTTGACGTTTTGTGGCAGTTGGCGAACAAGCTTTTGGTGTGATCGGGTTGGCATTTTCCACCACCTATTGACTTTGAGGGAAAACTACAAAACAAAAAAATCTAAAAGAGAGGAAAAAAAGGAAACAACAATCATGTACATCTCTTTTTATCTCGCTGCCAGAAGACGGTTTCCCACGGATTTGTGGAAACTTTTGATAAGATTTTCGTGAAGATTCTGGACAAAAGAGTGTTTTAAAATTTTTCATCATACTTTTTTTTTTCCGTTTACTTAGTTACATGTGTTCGTCACCAAATCTTAACTTTATATTACAGTAATCAACCTCTGTCTTGTTGAATAGAAAAATACTCCTGTAAAAAACAGTAAACTACTGGCAGCTGTGGTTGCCAACATCATACCATAAAAATATGGTATGTTACTGTTTTTGAAATTAACAGCTAAATTTCATATTGTCAGCTAGAGTATAAAACTTTAATTTAACAGCTATATGCTCTAACACAAAAACAGTAATGCACTGTATTTTTACATGTATGATGCTCGCAACCACAGCTGCCAGTAGTTTCACGGTTTTTTTTACAGGATTATTTTTTACAGTGCACACAACTTTTCAGGTTTGAGCATTTATTTATTTATTTTGCCACATTTAACTGTGTTGGACTTTCACAAACAATGTTGGAATTTAAATGTCAAAGTTTGCAATGATCTCTTGATACTTGATGATACTTGAATAATCACAAGTATCTTGATCATATTAAAAAGCCATTTCATGCAATAAACCCTTCAAAATGTGATTTTGAGCTCCTTTTTAATTATTATTAATAATAATTGTGCATGCCGCTGCCACACACAAATACTGTATAATTCAATAGCAATTAAAATATTTGATGATTTTATTTATTTAGTTATTGGAAAATTGTGGAGCCCTTTCATATATCTGACTCTATCCAAGATATTGACCCATAATAGAAGGTTAATTGGATGAGGGATGGATGTATGGATATCTGTCTAAACAGGTGTACAAACAATATCAAACTATACAGAATAACATTGTACTGAATTATGTGTTACACACTAGGGCTGTGTATCACCAACAATGTCACGATACGATACGCATCACGATACTAAAGCCACGATACGATACGTATCACGATACAGATCAATTTGGAATTTATTTTGAGCTGAGTTTAGTAACAGTGCTACAACAGTTGTGATAACTGAAAAACAATTTATTTTTTTGTCATAAAAAAATTAGTTAAATAAAAATGCTGAGAATGGCTCTTCCTTAAAGTCTGCCTCAATATCTGAAATGACAATTATAGTGACACTGAAGCATGTCTACACTGCTCAATGACTAAACAACTTAAATCATTCCATAAAAGCAAAAACGGTAACAACTTAAATTTAACATAGTTTTCTCAACACCTAGTATTCAGCAATTTGGTCTTAAGTGTTCAAATGTGCACCAAACAAAGTCATTTCTTCTATGTTGAAATCATTTTAAATGATTACATTTTCAGATTTTTATGCAGAAACAACAATTGATTGACATGCTCAAGGTAAAGAGAAGAGAGTGACAGCAGAATATCTCAAAACGCTAATGCTTATAACCAAAATAACCAACTGTGTTTAGAGGATACTTACCAAGACCGAAATTTAACATAATTTTGCGTGTTTTAGTCTGTTAAAGCGATATAATCACGCGAGCTGTGTGTGAGGCGGCTGACTCTAGTCTATGCACACAGCGAAAACCAACTCTCAGAGAGCGCGCAAGTACTGAACAGTTTAAAGTCATTTGAATATTTAAACCGATAAGACTTAAAGACGCGCAAATGGTAAACTTTAGTCACGGTGCAATGCTGACCCGATTAAGCAAGTGAATATTCCCTCATGTCCCGACTCCTGAAACGCGAGCGTGTAGTTTCACCGGCTGCTGCAGCACTGGATGCTTGCCTTGAGCAGCCGTTTGAGAGACGAGAGAGCAGACGCAGCACCATTGAACTTGCGCTGTTCCTGAAATTGCGTCTCACGTTTTCAAACTACTGATTTGATTTTATAATACAAAATAAAAGCTTAAGTGAATCAATGTTTGCAATGTATGTAAATAATAATAATTATGCGCAATACCCGCGACGAAATTCGAGCCCTGCCTGAATTGGCTTCATTCAAAAGCACAACAGTATCGATACGCGATACGGCAGCTGCTGTATCGATACGCGCATCGCCAGGGTAGATATCGCTGTATCGATATTTTGAGCACAGCCCTATTACACACAAGTGTTACAACTAACCCCTCTGTCTGTTACAATTAACCCCGTACATGGAGTAATGTAACATTTGCACTTCTGTCACTTTTAATGCAACTTTGCTACTTTTTTTCTCACAATTGCGAGATATGAAGTCAGAATCGTGAGAAAAAAAGACAGAATTGAGACTTTTATCACACAATTCTGACTTTTTTCTCACAATTGCCAGTTTACATCTTCGCAATTCTGACTTTATAACACATAGGCTAATTGCGAGTTTATATCTCGAAATTCTGACATATTTCTCAGAATTTTGAGATATAAAACTCGCAATTGCGAGTTATCAGGCCAATTCTAATTCTCCAAAACCTAAATGTGTTAGGCTTTGCCCTGCTCTCACATATTGTATCTTTAGGTTAATGTCTGTTTTTATGTCAACTACAGGCATTGGGAATAGCCATGGAAGTGTTGTTGGCAATACTACAGTAGGGCAAATAACAGATAATAAATAACAAAAACAGCACAGTTACTTATTCCAATTTGATGAGCCTCTTTCGCTTTCCATTCAAAGCTATTCAGATTTATACACTGTAAAAATTGCTGAAAAAAAACTGTAAAATCTTGTCAAATTATGACTAACAAGCCAAATTATGTTATGCATTACTATTAGACAAAATAAATAAACTACCCAAATACTTTAATTTGCTTACCAGTTAATACGTACAAAAACGAATAGATGACTAAATATCAAAAAGTTACCGAGCAGTTCTTGCCGTCATTCTCAAAGGAAACTTTCCAAAGCTCCGCCCCTAGCCCCTCCATCCAATAGTATCCTCATGTTTAGGTGAAAACCACAACACATGCAGTTATAAAGCAACAAATGCCCCATGCACTAAGATAAAGAAACTAATTTAGCCTATACAGAAGATACTAAGAGCTGCTTAAGAAAACAGGATGACAGAGAAAAAGAAAGGTAAGAAGATGAAACTAGAACCAAATTGTAACATTTCAACTATCACTTAATGAAAAAGCAATATGTCAAGCTTATTCTATTGGTATTTTTTATTAGCATCTCTCTAAATGTGAATTAGCCTATTTACTTTTGTTTTAAAAACGGTAACCAACCAATTAATTTACAGCAATTTATACAATAAACATGCCAATAAATACATTTATTATAAATTATATTATGCGTCAATAATATGAAATTATTATTTACCGTGCAACATTGGAGAACCTGAGTTCGATAATAATGTATGCGTAATATAATGCTTGAAACAAAACTTTCCAAAACAGTGATTTTGACAGTTGAGCAGCGGCGGCCTCTAGTGGCTGTAAAGCGCTATTGCCGCCAGTAAATTGCACAGCCGGAAAGGACTAAGTTTGCGAATCGGTTCTTTTGAACAGAACAAAGGACCAGTTAAATGCAAAATACCTTTATTCCGAAAGTGATTTTTTTATGCTGTAGCCTGCATGTATTGCGTTTTTAAGGTTCAATAAGGTTGTTTATTTTCATGTCACTTCAGGTTGTTGGAGACATGATTGTTAATTAGAAACGCTCGTCCGATCTTTGGACGAGTCGTTCGAACCGCTTTTCTCAAGTTGATTCTGTTCAAAAGATTGATTCGCGAATATGACGTAGGCTAGACCATTTTACAGATGTAAACAACACTGGTCCAGAAGCACTTCCTGTTTCAGTTTTTTAACACTACATAAAAGCTGGGATAAAATACAACCAACAGAACATTTAAAACTGAATCAAAAAGTTAAACAAACATCTTTAAGATGTTTTCTTTACATGTGAAATAAATAAAACAGTTACAAACTGAAACAGGAAGACAGAATTGAGACTTTTTATCACACAATTCTGACTTTTTTCTCACAATTGCCAGTTTACATCTCGCAATTCTGACTTTATAACACATAGGCTAATTGCGAGTTTATATCTTGAAATTCTGACATATTTCTCAGAATTGTGAGATATAAACTCGCAATTGCGAGTTATCAGGCCAATTCTAATTCTCCAAAACCTAAATGTGTTATCTGTGCCCTGCTCTCACATATTGTATCTTTAGGTTATTATCTGTTTTTATGTCAACTACAGGCATTGGGAATAGCCATGGAAGTGTTGTTGGCAATACCACAGTAGGGCAAATAACAGATAATAAATAACAAAAACAGCACAGTTACTTATTCATTCGGTTCACGTGACGTCACTGTAGCTTTGCGCCGCCATCTTTGCGACCAGTTTGCGACCGACGGTCACATTAATGCCTGCAATGTGTTGTGCAGTTGGCTGCAAAAACAGCCGAAAGAGGAACCCTGAACTGGTATTTTATTCCATACCAAAAGAAGAGAGAATAGAAAATCTTTTTTTTAAAGACTTAGTCTCATGTTGCTGATTTGTGGTTTATTATATTTCTATTACAGCCTACTCTCAGTGGCCAACATATACAAACAGATAGACAGATAATGTTTTTTCTTCATTAAATTTGTTGGATCTGTTTAAATGCACTTTATCGTGGTAAGTTATTAGATTTGGGGTTATTTTGACATAACTGTCTGTCTGTCTGTCTAAATCTAATAAATATTTTTCTGAAGTTCATAAAGATGTGTTCGTCTTGCGTTTGTCTTCGTCAGACGCGCTTTAGATGTTATTTTTGTGCAAGTGTTAGCTCTGCAGACGATGCATAATCAGCCTTGAAATGCATATTAAAGGACTAACGTTAGTTCTTCCAAAAATGATAACTCTGCCGTCATTTAACTACTCACCATCATGTGCAAATCCTTAAGTTTACTTTCCGTGGAAGACAAAGGGACATTTTTGAATTATGTAGCCTAAGACTCTTCTTGTCGATGTAATAAGAGTGAATGAGTAACAGCCTACTGGGGGCTGTCAAGCAAAAAATAATAATAATAAAAGACAAAAAACATCACAAAAGTATCATAAAAGTGATATAATACTACTCGTCCGTTATATTAATATCGTTATTTATTAATATGATAGCTTTATGTGACGAACAAACTGCAATTTATGTCGTTATATTATAATCACGAAGAGCTTTACCTCTTGATAGCTTTTAACCGCAGCCAAATCATTCAAAAAGATTCGACTCGAAAGACTCATTTCGATATTTGTGATTAACCTTCTCTGTAAGTTAACTGAACATCTGTTCTATCAGAGAGATATGGCAGTCTTTTATAATATTTGACTGATGTCTCTGACTGTGCTGATGCAGTTGTCTCTGTCCCAGTGCTGATGTTCGGATTAGAAAGATTCATTCATGCCAGCCGAACTGCTGCAGAGGATTCATTAATGACATCGCCTCGACTCTCATGAACGCGTGCCATAGCTCTATGACAAATGTATTTCTATTTCATGAAAGGCCAATTAGGGCAAGCCTGGGGCAGATAATAATGGACTAAAGAAAACTGGGGGTAACAAATAAGGATCGGAGCCTAAAATTGAAATTTTCTCAAGGTATCTCTATCTCTCTCTCTCATTCAAATAGGCAGTTTGAGCGGCCGTACCGGGCGAGTCGGTCGCAAATATGGCGGCGTTCTATTTGTAGTGACGTAGGTGGCATCTATGAATTCCAATTTGATGAGCCTCTTTCGCTTTCCATTCAAAGCTATTCAGATTTATACACTGTAAAAATTGCTGAAAAAAAACTGTAACATTTTGTCAAATTATGACTAAAAAGCCAAATTATGTTATGCATTACTATTAGACAAAATAAATAAACTACCCAAATACTTTACTTTGCTTACCAGTTAATACGTACAAAAAACGAATAGATGACTAAATATCAAAAAGTTACCGAGCAGTTCTTGCCGTCATTCTCAAAGGAAACTTTCCAAAGCTCCGCCCTAGCCCCTCCATCCAATAGTATCCTCATGTTTAGGTGAAAACCACAACACATGCAATTATAAAGCAACAAATGCCCCATGCACTGAAGATAAAGAAACTAATGTAGCCTATACAGAAGATACCAAGAGCTGCTTAAGAAAACAGGATGACAGAGAAAAAGAAAGGTAAGAAGATGAAACTAGAACCAAATTGTAACTTTTCAACTATCACTTAATGAAAAAGCAATATGTCAAGCTTATTCTATTGGTATTTTTTTTATTAGCATCTCTCTAAATGTGAATTAGCCTATTTACTTTTGTTTTAAAAACGGTAACCAACCAATTAATTTACAGCAATTTATACAATAAACATGCCAATAAATAAATTGATTATAAATTATATTATGCGTCAATAATATGAAATTATTATTTACCGTGCAACATTGGAGAACCTGAGTTCGATAATAATGTATGCGTAATATAATGCTTGAAACAAAACTTTCCAAAACAGTGATTTTGACAGTTGAGCAGCGGCGGCCTCTAGTGGCTGTAAAGCGCTATTGCCGCCAGTAAGTTGCACAGCCGGAAAGGACTAAGTTTGCGAATCGGTTCTTTTGAACAGAACAAAGGACCAGTTAAATGCAAAATACTTTTATTCCGAAAGTGATTTTTTATGCTGTAGCCTACATGTATTGCGTTTTTAAGGTTGTTTATTTTCATGTCACTTCAGGTTGTTGAAGACATGATTGTTAATTAGAAACGCTCGTCCGATCTTTGGACGAGTCGTTCGAACCGCTTTTCTCAAGTTGATTCTGTTCAAAAGATTGATTCGCGAATATGACGTAGGCTAGACCATTTCACAGATGTAAACAACACTGGTCCAGAAGCACTTCCTGTTTCAGTTTTTTAACACTACATAAAAGCTGGGATAAAATACAACCAACAGAACATTTAAAAACTGAATCAAAAAGTTAAACAAACATCTTTAAGATGTTTTCTTTACATGTGAAATAAATAAAACAGTTACAAACTGAAACAGGAAGTGTTTCTGGACCAGTGTTGTTTACATCTTGTGAAATGGTCTATAGGCTTGGCTACTGGAAAGTCCCGAGAAAACACAGGACAGAAGCATATCCGAATTGTCCACAATACACCACTTGGTCACTTAGGTATGAATTTCAAATGACAAACTCTTTATTTATTTCCAGAGAAAGTGAAGTGTGTGTGTCACGCGCACGGGAGCCTGAGACCGATTTGTTTCCACTCAGAAGTGAAGGGTCCTCTGATAACACTGAGTGACGGGGGTCATCGCGTGACCAGGGACGGTTCGTCATTCTGCCACGGACTGACGTTCAGCGGGCGACAGGTGAAGAGACAGGAAAAAGTGCGCCTGAGAGTCGAGCACTGCGCGCGGCGTTGGCACGGAGCACTGCGGGTCGGATTTACTCATGTTTTACCCGATCAGACAACTTTACCCCCTCTGGCCATCCCAGACTTGACCCACTCTCCACTGTTCGCGGCGGTGGTGGTTCCAGAGGGCATTTGTCGCCCTGGCTCAGAGATTCAGTTCTGGTTGGAGAAGAACGGCTGTCTTCGCATACGGACTTCTGATGGCAGAACACACACAGAACAAACCTCTCTGAACGCCAAGTGGCCCGTATGGGCGATGGTGGACGTCTATGGACAGACCACGTCAGTGATGATGCTTGGTGAGGTTTCTGATGTCTCATATTTGTGTTCTGAGTGCATAAACAAAGTTTTGTTGTGGTTGAAAAAAGCAGGATATTTTTGTGCTATACTTTTGGACTTACTGTGGTATACCACTAGCCTGACTACGTCAGACTTCCACATCATCGCACCAATATAATACTTCTCTGTTAGAAAGAGCCAGGTTTTATTTTATTTTATTTTTTTAATTTTTGATGCCAGAGTTACGTTACTGCCAAAAATGATCGGCTAGAATGGGTCCACCCTTCCTAAAATGTGGTGGCATGCTATTTATGAAACCCATTTCAAAATTGAGCAAAAAAAAAAAAAAAAAAAAAATATCCTAAATTAAATAATTGGTTTGTATATTGTAATTATGAAGGAAATTGTGAAAAATAATCTACAAATATGTACTATTTAAGGTGCATCATATTTGAGATTAATTTACATGAAAAAGAACAAAATAATCACAATTCATATCTTGATTTTTGACTGGTTTTTAGAAAGATAAATATAATATAATAATTATTAGAATTGTTATAATTACATAAACAGTATATATATATATATATATATATATATATATATATATATATATATATATATATATATATATATATATATATATAAGGTTGAAAAAAGCAGGTTATTTTTGTGCTATATTTTTGGAATTACTGTGGTATACCACATCCAACTCATCGTACATCATCGCACTGCCATAATACTTACTTCTTCTCTGTTAGAAGAGCCTGGTTTTATTAGGCCCAAGCCCTGAAAGGCTGCAGAGCCCTATTGTTTTCCTTCCGATTATTTTTTTATTTTTTTTTTTTTTTTTTTCTTTTTTCTCTAGCGACTATTCGGGCACTTTTGGGGCCCTTAACATGCTCGAAAACTCTTGAAACTTTGCACACGGGTCAGAACCCGCGGCCATCAGAGCCGGGCTGAAGCTGGTACCCGGGCGTGGCAGGGCGGCTCGTCAGCGCCCCTGGAATGGGGTCCGAACACCTGGTCCATAACTCAAACACACTTGCATGTAATAATATGAAACTCGGTACACATGTCGATAGCAGAATTTCATCTATACCTCGCGTTCTTGCTTTTTACCCCAGCCCAACAGGAAGTCGGCTATTGAGGTTTTTTTGTAAAACACACGCAATGAACTTTTAAATACTCCTCCTAGAGCTCTGATCCAAATTCGACGAAACTCGGTCAGCTAGAAGTCAAGACATTGAGGATGAAAGTTTGTGTGGGGATTTTCGATATCTCGAACGGTTTGGCCGTGGCGAGGAAACGAAACTATGGCGAGAAAACGTGAAACAGGAAGTGTGTCATAACTTCAGCATACATTAACTGATCTGGATGAAACTTCAGCAGTGCGTTCGCTGTAAGAGGACGATCACATGGATGTGACTATTGTGAGTCAAAGTTATAGCGCCACCAACTGGCAGCAGGAAGTGTGTCACTTTCAAAATGCTTTGAAATCACCCTCTTATTTTTACCCGATTTGCTTCAAACTTCATCTGTATAATGTACATACACGGCAGATGAAGACCTATGAATGGATTCTTGATATCTTTGAAACTGTTGCCGTGGCGACGCATCAAACTTTACCATTCTTTTAGGATGCATTCTTTTAGGGATTCGAACATTTGTCCATAAATCAAACACACGTGCATGGATTAATATGAAACTCGGTACACTCATAGATCACATCAGGCCAAACAACTTTCGTGCTCTAAGTTTTACGACAGTTCAAACGGAAGTCGGGAATTATGTTTTTTTTTTTAAATAATTGTCCTAGAAAAACATCAAATTACAACCCATGCTGTTACCAATCACCACCAAACTCGGTGTGCATGAAGTCAAGACATTGAGGATGCTATATTCCGGACGGATTTTTGATATCTCGAACGGTTTGGCCGTGGCGGATTTTTTTGACTAAAAAAGGACACATAAAGTGTGTTATAACTTGGTTAGTTTTACTGACAGTTACAAAACTTGCCGTGTATATTGTTCTATTCAAGCCAAACAACTTTCTAATTAACAATAATAAGCTCAAACCCACAGAAAGTCAGATATTGTAGTTTGAATATGATCATGCTCTTTCTGAGCCTAGGCCTGTCACACAGTCTGTGTGTGTGTGTGATTGAGTCTTTTGACACACAGTCTCTGTGTGTGTGTGTAGGGGAGGGGGCTTAATAATTTCACTGTGTGTCTGGCCTGCTAAAGTAAATACATTTCTTAAGCCTGGTATTTTTTAAATAAGTTTTTGTTTTTATTTTTTTATAAGTAAAGACATATAACCTGTTTAATTGTAGTGCATTGACAATAGTTTTATATAATTAGTGTATTAATTAAATTAACTTGGTCCATAAATCAAAAAGGAAGTGTGTTAAAACTTCTGCATACATTAACTGATCTTGATGAAACTTCAGCAGTGTGTTCGTTGTAAGAGGCCGATCACATGGATGTGACTATTGTGAGTCAAATATATAGCGCCACCAACTGGCAGCAGAAAGTGTTTCACTTGCAAAATGCTTTGAAATCACACTCTTACTTTTACCCGATTTGCTTCAAACTTCATCTGTATAATGTAAACACACGCCAGATGAAGAGCTGTGAAAGCATTATTCAATATCTAAGATAATGTTGCCATAGCAACGCATCAAACTTTAACATTCCTTTTTTTTGATGATTTTGAGTCTCTTAGCGGCTTTTGGGGCCCTTAATGGGTTTGAAAACTCTTGAAACTTTGCACACAGGTCAGATCCCACAGCCATCAGAGCCGGGAAGATGGTACCCGGGTGTGGCAAGGGGGCTAGACAGCGCCCCCTGGAACGGGGTCCAAAAACTTGGTCCATAAATCAAACACGCTTGCATGTAATAATATGAAACTCAGTACACATGTTGATCTCATCGTTTCATATATTCATATATTCTCCTCAAGCCGGACAACTTTCTAATTTACACTCATGAGCTAGGACCCACAGAAAGTCAGATATTTTGGTTTGAAAATGTTGAGTGTCTCTCTGAGCCTACACTTCTGTATGGCAAGCCCTTTTAACATTTAAAAGCTAAGTTTGACTATTCGTAATTAACATTGTAGATATCAACAACGTCTTTCTAGTCGTAATTACATTTTGGATAGTTTGTATTATCATTTAAGATATCTGTAACGTAATTGTGACTAGTCGAAACGACAGATAGAGTATGGCAAGCCGTTTTAACATTTAATCATTTTAACCTACTAGTCTCTATTTTCATGCTACTAGTACTTATTTTTTAGATACTAGTATCTATTCCATTAAGTACTAGTACTTATTCATTAGCTACTAGTGCTTATTCTTTAGATACTAGTGCCTTTTCTTTAGATACTAGTGTTTATTCTTTAGGTACTAGTACCTTTTTAAAGATACTAGTACTTATTCATTAGACACTAGTCCTTATTTATTAGATACTAGTACTTATTCATTAGATGCTAGTCCTTATTCATTACATACCAATGCTTATTAATTAGTTACTAGTACTTATTCATTAGATGCTAGTACCTATTAAATAGATACTAGTACTTATTCATTAGACACTAGTACTTATTTCAATGGTGACTAGTAACTATTCTTTTGTTACTAGTCACATTTTTTCCAGTGACTTCTATGGTGATCTGTCATTCAGATATCAACTATTCAGTTCTGACTAGTATGTTAGTATGTATTTCAATTGTGGAATACATACTAGTATGTATTCCAAAGCAGGGGTTACGCTTTTGCACGTCGTGCAGAATAACCCTAAAGGCACCAAGGTGGCGGTGCCACCGGCTTTATATATATATATATATATATATATATATATATACACAATATAAGCTGCGAGCAGCGAGTGGAGGGCCAAAGCCGGCGGTACGCCATCCCGGTGCCTTTAGGCACCGGGGTTGCGGTGCCACCGGCTTGGGCCCGCAATCGCTGCTCGCAGCTATATTTTTAATTTGTAATTTTTGATGCCAAGGAGTTACGTTATTGCTAAATATGATCGGCTAGAATGGGTCCACTCTTCCTAAAATGTGGTGGTATGCTATTTATGAAACCCATTTAAACAGTTTGCAAAAAATATATATATATATATTTCCTAAATTAAATAATTGGTTTGTATATTGTAATTATGAAAAAGGAAATTGTGAAAATAATCTACAAATATAGCTGCGAGCAGCGATTGCGGGCCCAAGCCGGTGGCACCGCAACCCCGGTGCCTAAAGGCACCGGGATGGCGGTACCGCCGGCTTTGGCCCTCCATCGCTGCTCGCAGCTATATTTATATATATGTATATATATATATATATATATATATATATATATATAAAGCCGGTGGCACCGCCACCTTGGTGCCTTTAGGGTTATTCTGCACGACGTGTAAAAACGTAACCCCTGCTTTGGAATACATACTAGTATGTATTCCACAATTGGAATACATACTAACATACTAGTCAGAACTGAATAGTTGATATCTGAATGACAGATCACCATAGAAGTCACTGGAAAAAATGTGACTAGTAACAAAAGAATAGTTACTAGTCACCATTGAAATAAGTACTAGTGTCTAATGAATAAGTACTAGTATCTATTTAATAGGTACTAGCATATAATTAATAAGTACTAGTAACTAATTAATAAGCATTGGTATGTAATGAATAAGGACTAGCATCTAATGAATAAGTACTAGTATCTAATAAATAAGGACTAGTGTCTAATGAATAAGTACTAGTATCTTTAAAAAGGTACTAGTACCTAAAGAATAAACACTAGTATCTAAAGAAAAGGCACTAGTATCTAAAGAATAAGCACTAGTAGCTAATGAATAAGTACTAGTACTTAATGGAATAGATACTAGTATCTAAAAAATATGTACTAGTAGCATGAAAATAGAGACTAGTAGGTTAAAATGATTAAATGTTAAAACGGCTTGCCATACTCTATCTGTCGTTTCGACTAGTCACAATTACGTTACAGATATCTTAAATGATAATACAAACTATCCAAAATGTAATTACGACTAGAAAGACGTTGTTGATATCTACAATGTTAATTATGAATAGTCAAACTTAGCTTTTAAATGTTAAAAGGGCTTGCCATACAGAAGTGTAGGCTCAGAGAGACACTCAACATTTTCAAACCAAAATATCTGACTTTCTGTGGGTCCTAGCTCATGAGTGTAAATTAGAAAGTTGTCCGGCTTGAGGAGAATATATGAATATATGAAACGATGAGATCAACATGTGTACTGAGTTTCATATTATTACATGCAAGCGTGTTTGATTTATGGACCAAGTTTTTGGACCCCGTTCCAGGGGGCGCTGTCTAGCCCCCTTGCCACACCCGGGTACCATCTTCCCGGCTCTGATGGCTGTGGGATCTGACCTGTGTGCAAAGTTTCAAGAGTTTTCAAACCCATTAAGGGCCCCAAAAGCCGCTAAGAGACTCAAAATCATCAAAAAAAGGAATGTTAAAGTTTGATGCGTTGCTATGGCAACATTATCTTAGATATTGAATAATGCTTTCACAGCTCTTCATCTGGCGTGTGTTTACATTATACAGATGAAGTTTGAAGCAAATCGGGTAAAAGTAAGAGTGTGATTTCAAAGCATTTTGAAAGTGAAACACTTTCTGCTGCCAGTTGGTGGCGCTATATATTTGACTCACAATAGTCACATCCATGTGATCGGCCTCTTACAACGAACACACTGCTGAAGTTTCATCAAGATCAGTTAATGTATGCAGAAGTTTTAACACACTTCCTTTTTGATTTATGGACCAAGTTAATTTAATTAATACACTAATTATATAAAACTATTGTCAATGCACTACAATTAAACAGGTTATATGCCTTTACTTATAAAAAAAATAAAAATAAAAACTTATGTAAAAAATACCAGGCTTAAGAAATGTATTTACTTTAGCAGGCCAGACACACAGTGAAATGATTAAGCCCCCTCCCCCTACACACACACACACACACACAGACTGTGTGACAGGCCTAGGTTTAGAAAGAGCATGATCATATTCAAACTACAATATCTGACTTTCTGTGGGTTTGAGCTTATTATTGTTAATTAGAAAGTTGTTTGGCTTGAATAGAACAATATACACGGCAAGTTTTGTAACTGTCAGTAAAACTAACCAAGTTATAACACACTATATGTGTCCTTTTTTAGTCAAAAAAATCCGCCACGGCCAAACCGTTCGAGATATCAAAAATCCGTCCGTAATATAGCATCCTCAATGTCTTGACTTCATGCATACCGAGTTTGGTGGTGATTGGTAACAGCATGGGTTGTAATTTGAATGTTTTTCTAGGACAATTATTTAAAAAAAAAAACATAATTCCCGACTTCCGTTCGAACTGTCGTAAAACTTAGAGCACGAAAGTTGTTTGGCCTGATGTGATCTATGAGTGTACCGAGTTTCATATTAATCCATGCACGTGTGTTTGATTTATGGACAAATGTTCGAATCCCTAAAAGAATGCATCCTAAAAGAATGGTAAAGTTTGATGCGTCGCCACGGCAACAGTTTCAAAGATATCAAGAATCCATTCATAGGTCTTCATCTGCCGTGTATGTACATTATACAGATGAAGTTTGAAGCAAATCGGGTAAAAATAAGAGGGTGATTTCAAAGCATTTTGAAAGTGACACACTTCCTGCTGCCAGTTGGTGGCGCTATAACTTTGACTCACAATAGTCACATCCATGTGATCGTCCTCTACAGCGAACGCACTGCTGAAGTTTCATCCAGATCAGTTAATGTATGCTGAAGTTATGACACACTTCCTGTTTCACGTTTCTCGCCATAGTTTCGTTTCCCTCGCCACGGCCAAACCGTTCGAGATATCAAAAATCCCCACACAAACTTTCATCCTCAATGTCTTGACTTCACGCTGACCGAGTTTCGTCGAATTTGGATCAGAGCTCTAGGAGGAGTATTTAAAAGTTCATTGCGTGTGTTTTACAAAAAAACCTCAATAGCCGACTTCCTGTTGGGCTGGGGTAAAAGTAAGAACGCGAGGTATAGATGAAATTCTGCTATCGACATGTGTACCGAGTTTCATATTATTACATGCAAGTGTGTTTGAGTTATGGACCAGGTGTTCGGACCCCATTCCAGGGGGCGCTGACGAGCCGCCCTGCCACGCCCGGGTACCAGCTTCAGCCCGGCTCTGATGGCCGCGGGTTCTGACCCGTGTGCAAAGTTTCAAGAGTTTTCGAGCATGTTAAGGGCCTCAAAAGTGCCCGAATAGTCGCTAGAAAAAAAAAAAAAAAAAAAAAAAAAAAAAAAAAAAAAAAATAATCGGAAGGAAAACAATAGGGCTCTGCGCCCTTTCAGGGCTTGGGCCCTAAATATGTACTATTTAAGGTGCATCATATTTGAGATTAACATAAATGAAAAAGAACAAAATAATCACAATTCATTTCTTGATTTTTGACTGGTCTTTAGAAAGATAAATATAATAATTATTAGAATTGTTAATAATAATTACATATACAGTGTGTGTGTGTGTGTGATATATATATATATATATATATATATATATATATATATATATATATATATAGATACACACACACATTTCTTTAGTATCTTACGTGCTGAACTTTGACCGCTCTAAAAATACATTTAGTAACATTTTTCTTTTTCTTTCAAGATTTCACAGAACCCTTGCAGCCCCGAGGCTTAAGCAAACCAGAGACATAAATATATATATATATATATATATATATATATATATATATATATATATATATATATATATATATATATATATATATATATATTCCCCTGCCTAACAGTGTGTGTGATCTGTTTATCTGCATTATAGGTTCCAAAAAGAGATGTTGCTTCTTCACCAGGAGGTCCTGTCCTGCTCTCACACACATCAAACACACTGAAGATAAAGAAATAAAAAAGAAAGAAGGAACAAATGAGCACGCTGGAGCAGAGAAACCCGAGAAACCCTTATCTTGTCAACACAGGTAAGAATCACATAAGTGCATGACAGTCATTGTATGGTTGAGTACATGTAGTTTCAGCTTCTAATCTCTTCTCTTTCCCCCTCAGATCATGAAACTCCTGACTGTGAGGAATGTGTAGTGTGTTACAGTGATGTGGCAAACATTCGTTTGAGCTGCGGTCACAAATGTGTTTGTACTCCATGCAGCATGAGGGTTTACATGACGTTTGGGACCTGTCCTCTGTGTCGTTGCTCCCATGGGTCCCTTCAAACCATATGAGTAGTTTTTATCCCATTTAAACTGGTGGCCATATGGCCTGCTGTTTGTTGAATGTATTTTGTACAATTTCAGAATTGCTTTAATGTACAAAACTATCATTGCACTGTGCAAATGTTTTTTTTTTTTAATCCTCTCTAGTTGCACTACTTCTCATTTGTAAATTATTTTACATTCTGATTATTTATGATTATAATATACTGTATTTGTGAAAATATCAGATTACATTGTTAGTCTATTATGTAAATGTGTATGTAATATGATTTAAATATATATGTATGTATTGTAAATATTTATTTATGTAATATGAATAATGTTTTTAATTTTGTATTAAATGCATTTTATGTAAACAGTTTGTAGGACTGACTTTTTATGCTCATTTATTCGTCACCTCACAAAGCGTAATGTTATGCACTACTTGAACATTTCCGCCAGGTGTCAGTATTGTGAAGGAAAACAAAAACTCCCAACAACAGAAGAAACAGACAAAAATTTGATTAGCCATTATTCTATTCCTAATTCTTAACGACGCTCATGTTCAACATTTAATATGTAAGGCTCAGTGCTGAAGAAGAAGTCTACATTTAAAAGGGGGTGAGCTTTTTCTTTTAAAATAGTAACGTTAGTTGGAAATAGTCAGGAAGGGTGGGGAAGAGAAATTACGGATTTGGGCGTAAGAAAATGTGTGTGCTAATAAGAGAACGTGCTATATTTGGTTTCGTTTGTTTGCGTGTTTGCTGGCTGTTATATATTAAAGTCAAGAAGTTAACACTATAGTTTTCTTTTAATTTGAATGAATATGAAGGAATGCTGAATAAATGAGGATGAAGTTGGTATTTATGACATAAATCTTGTCAACATTCTGATGCATGACATTTCAACCAATCAAAATACGGTAGTACCGGGCATAGTTGACATAGTGAAGTTTAAACAAGGTCAACAAGTTTTTGACTTCTTATTTGCAAAAGTCTTATTTTACAACCGTGTGCTTCTATAGTTATTAATTGTTTCCAGACATCTATTTAAAAACGCTCTTAAATTATAATATTTGCGAATCATGTCCTTCGAGTTAAAATTACTAAAATCATATTTTCTTTTCGCTGGAAGGTTAAAAGGGAACTCAATAAAATCTGTATATACCTGAAAAAAAATGTAATTGAGGTAAGAAATATAACCAAATTTATATAATTTAACTAATTATATCTTGCTTATGTACAATTTTTAAGTGTCCTTAAGGGGTTTAGAATCTGTATTTTGAACTTAAATATATTTGCATTAACGAGCAGTTAAACAGGTGTACCATTAATGTTGCCGGTGTGTGTGATGAGATGAGACAAAACATTATGACCACCCATCTAATAATATGCTGTTTGTGCTACACCTGCTGCTAACACATTTCGTACTCACTAAGGCATGGACTCTACTAGACCCTGTAGGTGTCTTTGTATTTGGTACCAAGACCTTGCAGCAGCATATCCTTCAAGTCCTGTAGGTTGGTCTTGGTCCTGTAAGTCCTGATGTGCAGCCGCTGTGGATCAAACTTGTTGGTCCAGCACATCCCTCAGATGCTTAATTGGATTTAGATCTGAGGAATTTGGAGGCCAGGGTAACACCTTGAACTCTTCATCATGTTCCTCAAACCATTCCTGAACAATGTGTGCAGTGTGGCAGGGGGCATTATCCCACTGAATGAGGCCACTTTCAGGGAACCTCATTGTCATGACGGGGTGTACCTGGTCTGGAACAATGTTTAGGTAGGTGGCATGTGTTAAATTGACCAGAGCATCGGCTTGGTGTCGTCCCACAGTGCATCCTGGTGCCATCACTTCCCCAGCTAAATGGAAGGGCCAGATATATGGCCCACCACGTGATGTAAAAGAAAATGGGTCTCACTCACCATATGACCTTCTTCCTTTGCTCCAAGGTGCAGTTCTGATGCTCATTGTAGGCACTTTTGATGGTGGACAGGGACCATCATGGACACTCTGATTGGTCTGTTGTGCCAGACAGAATAGCCTTCGTTGTCCTCATGCATCGATGAGCCTTGGGGGTTTGTGGTTTGTCCCTCCTCAGACCACTGTTGGTAAATTCTTAGCACTGACCGAGAGCAACCCACAAGCCTTGCCATTTCAGAAATACTCTGACCCAATCGCCTTGCCATAACAATTCAGCCCTTGTCAAATTTGCTCACGTCTTTATTTCTGCCACTTTCTCCTGCATTCAACACATTGGTTTCGAGAACTGATTGTTTGTTAACCATCTACCCAGAAATTGAAGTGAGCTTGTTGTTAGGAGGTGATCAACCATATTCGTTGACCTGTGACTGGTCATAATATTTTGGCTCATCGATTGTTATAACCATTTGTTACCTTGGAATATTTTTGTGTTTCCATTTTTACTGTGCAAGTATAGCAGAAAAAGCTTAAAAATAGGTTAAAAATGTGTCATTGTGACAACTTACAGTACATAGTGTCACAACAACATGCCCCGCAACTGGAAAATGTCTTTGCTAAACTAAAATATTAGCACATGTTCAATGAACTATGTTTTTTTTTACTGGGCAATAATGGCAGAAGTGTTCAATAGCTTTTTTGCAGCCAAGAGAAATGCAGTTGTCACAAAAGTGTTACGGTCTGTCCTGCTACTTTCTCTGTTGGGTACATCAGATCATCAGAATGAATCTTAAATTCACTGAGGGTCATTAGCCTTAAATAGGGTTGGGTATCGTTTGAATTTAAAGGATTCTGATTCCAATTCCAATTCCTTGTTTCGATTCCGGTTCCTAACGATTCTCAATTCCAATTCTTTTAAGAGGCAGGGTCAAAAAAAGTTTAGCTAACCTTGCTAACCAACGGTCTTTCTGAAGAAAATACTCCTTTCTGAAGGAAATACTCCTTCTGTCACAAATACTCCTTTCGTCACAAATGTTGCATTTTGCCGAGATTTCGTTATTTTTAGAAAAGTGAAGCCACACTTTGGACCGTCGACGTAAGCTACTCATGTTCGACTCGCATGGTTATGCCAACTCTTCCAGTCAGACGCTTCTTCGTTGGTGTTGTTCAGCGGTTTCTTCTTCCGGTCGATCCGACTGTAAGTAGGAATCGAAATTTGAACTTTTGAATCAATTCCGGAAAAACAAAAAGTTAGTCCCGGTTCCAATCGATTCTTGATTCTTAAGACCCAACCCTAGCCTTAAATGAAGTGAAATATTTACTTCTAATGGAAGTCTTTTGTACTTTTTCTTTTATAGAGTGGTGCAGGTATGAAGCAGGAAGACTAATTCATTTGCTGCTGATTCCTTTGAGATTTTCCTATTGGGTTATGTCTTTTTTTAAATGTATGAGTAAAATAAAGCCTGTGGTAAACATAACTTGACGATACCTTGACGTTTTGTTCTACAACATACAGTACACTGCACGCGCTTTACTTATGTTATACTACTTATACTTTACTTATGCACTTTACTTATGTTAAGAGTATGTTTTCAAAAATGCATCAAAATTGCGTTTTCACTATGGGTGTGTGCAAATTTACGTTGTAGAACAAGATGTTTATGTTTACCACAAGCTTTATTTTACACATAAACTGAAAAACCCCATTATGAAACCCCAAAGGAAATCTCAAAGGAGTCAGCGGCCAATGAGCCTTCTGGGTTCTGATGTCATACATGCACCCCTCTATAACTTGTTCCAGTTGGCTTCAGCAGTGGGCATTGGGTCCAAAGAATTGATTATAAGCATTAAATTACAGTTACAGTAACACCCAGAAATCAAATTATATGTGTGGGAAATTAATAAAAAAATAAGGGGAGGAGAATGGCATAGTGAGTAGGATGTGACCTTTGGTTTTTGATCACGTTGTCTGACTGTTAAATATTTATTTTGGATGGCAGAAACAGAGCTTGAGAAAGAAGAAAAGAAGTGAGGGAGGGCTTACCAAGCCATTGAGTCAGAAGCGAGTGGGGGGATTGAGATGGTTCTCTGAGTGAACTGAAGATTGCACTCAAAGGCTTGATGAAGAAAACAAACATCCTCATCATCAGCAGACGTGCATCACGGTAGGTGTCCTTGGCTCACTACAAAACAGTACCTCCAGTGTTTTTGGGCCTGAGTGTCTTACAATGGTCGATATACTGTAAACTACCATTCAAAAGTACACAAACATTTACATTTAGTCATTTAGCAGACACTTTTATCCAAAGCAACTGAGGATTAAACCAAGCGAGTCATCGTGAAGAGGCAAAAACAATGCAATAAGTGCTCAAAAACAAAGTTCAGACATTGCTCAGAGATAGCACAAGCCAGATAAGCAAGGATTTAAAGGAACACATTTTATTTTATTTTTTATGTTAAGTGCTCACGAAAGAAGAGTTTTCAGTTGTCTTTTGAATGGTGTCAGGGATTCTGCATTTCCGAATGATGATGGGCAGATCATTCCACCAGCATGAAACCGTAAATGAGAATGTTCTGGAGAGAGATTTTGTGGCTCTTTGTGGATGGCACCACGAGCTGTCGCTCATTGACTGGTTTCTGCTAGGGATATAGACTTGTAGTAATAAGTGGAAGTAGGAGGGAACTGAGCCAGTGGTCAATCTGTAAGTAAGCATCAACGCCTTGAACTTGATGCGATCAGCAAGTGGCAACCAGTGCAGGGAGATGAACAGAGGAGTGACGTGGGCCCTTTCTGGGCTCGTTGAAGACCGAGACGAGCAGCAGCATTCTGGATCATTTGTAGAGGTTCTAGTTCCACATGATGGAAGTCCAGCCAGAAGAGCATTGCCGCAATCAAGCCTAGAAATGACCAGGCATGGATGAGAAGTTGTGTCACCTGCTCAGTTAGGAAAGGCCTGATCTTCCTGATGTTGTTCATTGCAAACCTGTATGATCTAGCTGTCTTTGTAATGTGGTCTGTGAAGGTCAGCTGCTCATCAAAGGTTACTCTAAAAGTATAGCCTGGCATGCCAGACCTACATCAAGATGTTGGGTCTGGAAACTCTTCATTGACAGGGCTCAGATCCGAGGGGCGGGATAAACAGTTGTCTTTCAAATTCTCTTTGCACGCAATTGGATGAGCAGTGTAAAGCCAATCAGAGCAACAAAGAAGGTAACATACTCAGCGGAGCAAGTTGATATATTAAACTTTTACCATATCCAGTCCAGCTGTCAACATTGAACATTGAAAATAAGGGAGATTTCCCGGAATCCATCCCCAAATTCATAGTGTGGTTTGGTGCGTAACGGAAATAAACCAATAAGAGCGTCATATCTCTATTCCTTTTGAAGAGCGTGATGAACGAGGTGCGCTGTATGGTGGCGCACTTCATATTTAGACGCATTCACCAGATGCGCTTCAGCATCGGTTCACAGCCGAGGAGATCGAAATTTTCTCGTCAGGGCCATAAAAGAAGAGAAGGGACATTGGGGATGGGACAAACCCACCCAAATTAGCTTCGGTTAAACATGCATATAATAATTTGGGTAAATATGTAAGCATGTATGCCTATTATCCCCATCGTCATGGACACAACAATGATTTCCCTTATGGTTATATATTTTTCCTTATAATAATGTATCATTTGCAAAAGTAAAACTGCATCTGTGTAGATGAGAGAATCATCTTCAGTGTATGCGCGTTGTTCACACTCTGTATTATGGCCAAGCATGCGCGCTTAAAATAGCATCTGAATGTATGTACGCGCAATTGTTTTCTGGAAGCGTAAAATAGCACCAGGGATTGTTTGCGCCGACACACGCCTCCTTTGTGCGCCGACCCGCCCAGGGAGCGCAACTTCATTTCCTAGTTTATCTGACATGCGTCTGTGGAGGAAAAAAGCCCGCTTTGCGCAAGTGCAAAGTAGGAATGATAAATGCGTGTATAAAGTCATTTGCGCCGGGTGCAAGATAGGGCCCTATGTGTGTGTATGAGAGAGAAAGAGACAGTGTGTCATAAAAAAAATAATATCATAGAGAATGTTTAAGATACTAATATCAGCTTACGAAAGAAACGGAGGCGGAGTACTGGCGCTTCGGAGTGGTGGGAGATGATTCGGAGAGGTCCTTGCACCTTACCGATCAGAGCTTGTTTGTGATCTCTGACACAGAGTAAAGCCTTTATCCTCGACGACACAGCACGAGCGTGGCAAATATACCAAGTTGATCGTTTCGCCACAGCTTTTTTGTAACAGCGCGGATGAACGACTTCAAACCAGAATATGTCCGAGCTGGCTCTGACCGTCGCACTCTTGTCGTCATTTTGTTAAGCCCGCCCGTCGACTCTATACCCGATGTGATTGGCCCTTCCAGAGCATACCTGTCAGTATCCCGTTTTGGCCGCGGCAAAGTCCCGTATTTACCTTCTTTTACCGCGTCCTCCCGTATTAGTCTTTTTCCGCAAATCGAATTCGGTTACCTGACGTAACCTCCGGTTTCTCGTAGATGAGGGAATCGGTGATTGGTAAGCTAGCTTACGCTACGCGGGAAGATTCATCTTTTCTGAGAAGTTGAAGCCAAAAAATTATCCTATAATTTTGTATCCAATGTGAACGCAGTTCACTGCAGCAGACCATGAGCGGGCTCAGCTAGCAGCTCATTGGTTCGCTCAGGGAGAACTGCTACAGCCTATGAGGGAACTCGGTTGAACTCGTGACCAATGAGAAGCAGACACGCTCTCATTGCGTCAGAGCCCGCCAACGGAGTGGCCCGAGTCTATAAATAAGCGAGTTTCCCGCTGTTTTCCGGTTTTCATTGAATGAAGCGAGAACACTGGTAGCGCAAGCACGGCCGGGAACGCAATACTCGTTCCCTCATCTAGAGAGAACCGAGGTTACCGTTAGGTAACCGATTCGTTCTCTTACGAGAGGTTCTCTCGTATTGCGTAAGCTAGCTTACGCTCACGGGAACACCTGGTCAACGCCGTGCGCGCTAGGCATCCACAATGAGTCCCGGGGGAGGAATCCCGGGGGACCCTTATAAGTGGGAAATTAATGTACGTGACATAAAAAGGGCCAGCAAGCGGGCCGGTGATAGTGTAGTACGTAAGCACATGAGGGAAGAACAAGCGGCACGCCGGTTGTATGAGTGTGACTCCCAATAGTGCAGCTCAACATAAGAGCTGAAGCATACTAGGCTGCTAGTAGCTTTGCCTGCAAGGTAAAATCTGACAAGGTGGAAGGGGAAGCCCCTCCCGCTGCCACGCATATGTCTGAATGGAAAAGCCGCTGGACCATGCCCACGGTGAGGCCATGCCTCTGTTGGAATGAGCCCTGATGCCCAAAGGACATGACAGGTCTTTTGATGCATTAGCAGAAGCAATAGCGTCCACAATTCAATTAGGATAGTGTCTGTTTCGAGGTGGCCAGACCCTTGGTGCGCTCACCGAACGAAAACAAAAAGCTGCTCAGAGCGTCTGAACGCGGCAGCGCGTGTAGTGTACAATCTCAGAGTCCGAACCGGACAAAGGAGATTGGCGTCACATTCGTTATCGGATGGGTAGAGCCGATAGGGAAAACCCTGATCCCTGTACGGGGTACCAATCGCTTTGGGGACATATCCATGTCTAGGTTTGAGGAAGACTATGTAGTCATTGGGTCCAAACTCAAGACACGCAGCGCTAGAAGAGAGCGCGTGAAGGTCTCCCACGCGTTTTACTGATGACGGGGCAAACAGAAACGGTTTATAGCGAGAGGTATTTTAGGTCCACAGACTCTAACGGTTCGAACGGGGGGAGGCTTCCATAGCTTCGAGAACTATAGAAAGATCCCAATTGGGAACCGAAGGGCGCGCTGAAGGTTCATCCTTCTAGCTCCACAGAGGAAGCGGATGACTAGCTCGTCTTTGCCCAGAGACTGAGCGCGTCGGGGTTCAGCGAACTCCGCGACAGCTGCCACGTAAACCTTGAGAGTGGATGGGGACCTGCCCTTATCCAGCATCTCCTGAAGGAAGACAAGCAAAGACGACACGTCGCACCCGCTGAGGGTCTAGGTTTTTGTCGGTGCACCCTTTTGAGAACACAGACCATTTTGACGCATAGAGCTTCCTAGTAGAAGCCGCTCTGGCGTTCATGATCGTGTTTAACTCTCCCCCGGGTGATCAGCATCGGATAGTTGTTGATCACCCGTGCATGAAGCGCCCAGTGCTTAGGGTGGGGATGCCAGATCGTGCCGCGAGCTTGAGAGAGGAGATCTGCTCTGACTGGAATGGGCCACGGGGCTGTCTGCGACAGCTGAGCGAGGTCCGGGAACCAAGTCTGACTCTCCCAACGCGGGGCTATGAGGAGCACCGAGTGGCGTGTTTCCCTGATCCTCTGTAAAACCTGTGGTAACAGGGAGACCGGAGGGAAAGCCTAAGGCGGGCGGCTGGCCACTCCTGGGCTAGCGCGTCCTCGCTCTTAAGAAAAGTATTGGGCAGTGAGCGTTCTCCTCTGACGCGAGAGATCCACCTCTGCTCTGCCGAACATTCGCCACAGTTTCTGGACTGATTGAAAGTGCAGGGACCATTCTCCCGGAAGGATGAGGTTCCTGGACAGTCTGTCTGGGCCGTCATTCAGGTGGCCCGGCACGTGCGTCGCTCTAGCGAGAGCAGGTGGCTCTGGGACCAAACTCAAATGCATTTCGTCATCAGGAAGGGGTTCCCTGGATCTGACACCGCCCTGACGGTTGAAATAGGAGACTATGGCTGCATTGTCTGAGCGGATCAATGCGTGGTGACCCGAATGCGCGGGAGGAAAACGCGAGCGAGTTCTCGAGCCACTGATCATCTCCAGACAGTTTATGTGTAGGGAGCTCTCTTGAACTGACCAGTGGCCAGAGGCCGGTGAGCCCTCGCAGACCGCACCCCAACCTGAGTTGGATGCGTCTGTCGAAAAGACTTATCGGCGAGAGACGGTTCCCATGGTAACGCCCCACTGAAACCATTCTGCCACTGTCCATGGTTGCAGAGCCGAGATACAGGTCTGCGTAACTTTGATCAGCTGGCGGCCCGTGGTCCACGCACGGTGAGACACACGGCTCTTCAACCAAGCTGAAGGGGGCGCATGCGCAGTAGACCCAGCTGAAGTACTGCGGAGGCTGAGGCCATGTAACCCAGCGCCTTCTGAAAGTTTTCAGAGGTGTGAGGGTGTCCATCTGACAGGATGCGGCGAGACGCTGAACACGGCGCGCGCGCTGTGTAGATAAGCGAGCCGTCATAGCCACTGAGTCTAGATCTATTCCCAGGAAGGAAATCGTCTGATAGGGCTGAAGCGAGCTCTTTGTCCAGTTGACAGAGAGACCCAAGGTGTTCAGATGGTCGAGGAGGACTGTACGAAGAGACAGTAGCTCCATCTGTGATTGTGCCAAAATCAGCCAGTCGTCCAAATAGTTCAAAATTCGCAGCCCTGGCTCCGCAGGGGGCGAGCGCCGTATCCATGCACTTCGTGAACGTACGGGGTGCTAAGGATAGGCCGAACGGGAGGACTGTTTGTTGCTTCTAAAATCACTGTAGTTTCGGGCCGCGCCCGAAAGCGCGTGGAGGCGGCGACGGAACTGTAACAGATAGCCGTATTTTATTGTGCTTAGCACCCATGGGGAGATTCCCAGGATAGCTTCCCACGCTGTAGAAGCGTGACACTAGCGGGTGACTGGCTATATCGGCCTGATTGTTGCACATAGCGGGCTGGACACAGTGTGTGGGCACGCTAGAATGTTTAGGCAATCGGGACCTACACTCAAGGGGGAAGTGTCCGCTTTTGAGAGTGGGCTCTGACAGAGGCACAGGGAGTGTGGTGCTTTGTGTATGGGCGAACACAGGATGTGGGCGCATATTCTACACAAAAAGCGTGTGTATACAACACATGTATGTGTATACACATAGCGGGCTGAGCACGTGTGTGACGCGCGCTGTACAGTGTGAGCGTGGTACAGGTGTGGTGTTTGTGTGTAGGAGTGAACACTGAACTGTGGGCACATATACTACACTTATAGCATGTTTTGGTGTAAGCCAGACATTCTGCACTTATGCCTGATTGCGCTTTAGCCTGATACAGGCTGCACAAGTGACCGCGCGCAAGTGCCGTGATAGAAACCTGAGCGCTGGTGAGCGGCAGAGCCTATATATAGCCTGAAAGGCTGCACTTGTGGTGCGCGCGGGGTCGCTGTGCATGTAGAGCACTGAGCGCTGCAGCGGGCACGGAGACTGCAGCGGGCACAAGTGTGGTGCTTGAGCATAGGAGTGAACACTGAACTGTGGGCACATATACTACACTTATAGTATGTTTGGTGTAAACCAGACATTATGCACTTATGCCTGTTTACATTTTCGCCTGATACAGGCTGCACAGGTGACGCGCGTGGCAAGTGCGTGATAGAAACCTGAGCGCTGTAAGCGGCAGAGACTAAATATAGCCTGACGCGCGCGGGTCGCGTGCATGTAGAGACGTGAGCGCTGCGAGCCGGGCACGAGACTGAAGAGGCTGGGATGCACGCGACCTGGCCGTGTAATAGAGCGGGCAGAAAGAAGATGTGAGCACGGACGTGGGCACATCTGTTACAGATAACACTCAGGCGGCATAGCCAGCTAAGAGAGTGGGCTCTGTTAGACACGGGGTGTGCTTGAACAGCATTGGCGTCAATCGAATCTGTCGGCGTTACTGCAGGCGTTCATGTAATAACAGGCTCGTTGCTGCAAAATAGACAATTTGGCCGCTAGAACGAGGGAAGAGAAACGTTAGAGAGGTGGGTGCTAACCGGCCTCGGCGGGCTAAAAACACACTCGTTTCTCATGTCGCCGCTGACGCATGAGCGCGGGAGAGCGCGGCCGCTTTCTGAAACGTAGAAAGCTGGCCGCGAGCTCAGAGCTGCATACAATTATCTGCAAAAGCCGGACACGGGTCTCTCTGGCGCGGGGAGCTTTGTATTTTACCACTGAGCCACAGCAGTAAGACACAATAAGCTGAAAAGCGCGAGCAGATAAGGGGGCGTGTTAGTGGCGAACAGGTCCAGCCTCGGCGAGACCAACAGTAACACAAACTCATTCACGGTGAAGCTATGCACGGGGGCGTTTATGGCCGCTCGAACGAGGAAAGAGAAACGTTAGAGGATGTTGACCGGCCTCGGCGGGTTAAAAACACACTCGTTCTCTCATGTCGTGCAAAAAATTATCTGCAAGAGCCGGATTCGAACACGGGTCTCTCTGGCGCGAAAAGCTTTGTGTTTCACCACTGAGCCACAGCAGTAACACACAAGCACAGGAGCGCGAGCACAGAAGAGGGCGTGATGGTGGCGAACAGGACCAGCCTCGGCGGACTACACACCATCCATAAACCCATTTCGGTGAAGCTATGCGCGGGGCAAGCTAGCTCTCTTGTAAAGTAAAGAAAGCTAGCCGCTGTCGGCACAGCTGCAGCGGCTCGTCCCACATAAGCGCGGGACTCCGGCGCTGAGAGGGGAGCGGCATGAGGTGTGCGAGGCATCTTTAAAAAGACGCTCGCTGCTCTTTTGTGAAAATACACAACACAAGCAAAATACAAATGTAAGGATACGTCGCCGGATGGCGTTAGCTCGCAGGATGGCTGAAGGTGGCGAAGACGGCCGGCTTCCTCAGACTCTGTCCCACACGCTCGCGAAGAGATGCCTTCTCGACGGCGACGCGGCTTCCTCTCGGAGATCAGCAGGTGCGTACAGCCTCGCTGAAGAGATGAAAATCGGAAAACAGCTGGAAACTCGCTCATTCATAAGACTCGGGCCACTCCGTTTGGCGGGCTCTGACGCAATGAGAGCGTGTCTGCTTCTCATTGGTCATCGAGTTCAACCGAGTTCCCTCATAGGCTGCAGCAGTTCTCCCTGCAGCCGAACCAATGAGCTGCTGAGCTAGCCCGCTCATGGTCTGCTGCAGTGAACTGCGTTGACATTGGATACAAAATTATAGGATAATTTTTTGGCTTCAACTTCTCAGAAAAGATGAATCTGACACCGCCCTGACGCTGTTGAAATAGGAGACTATGGCTGCATTGTCTTGAGCGGATCAATGCGTGGTGACCCGAATGCGCGGGAGGAAAACGCGAGCGATCTCGACCCCACCACTCCAGACAGTTTACGTGCAGGGAGCTCTCTGAACTGACCAGTGGCCAGAGGCCGGTGAGCCCTCGCAGACCGGCACCCCACCTGAGTTGGATGCGTTGTCCGAAAAGACTTATCGTCGAGAGACGGTTCCCATGGTGACGCCCCACTGAAACCATTCTGCCACTGTCCATGGTTGCAGAGCCGAGATCAGGTCGTGCGTAAGCTTCATCAGCTGGCGGCCCGTGGTCCACGCACGGTGAGACACACGGCTCTTCAACCAAGCTGAAGGGGGCGCATGCGCAGTAGACCCAGCTGAAGTACTGCGGAGGCTGAGGCCATGAGACCCAGCGCCTTCTGAAAAGTTTTCCAGAGGTGTGAGGGTGTCCATCTAACAGATGCGCGAGATGCTGAACACGCGCGCGCTGTGGCTGAGAGAGCGGACCGTCATACCACTGAGTCTAAATCGTCTCCTGAGGAAGGAAATCGTCTGATAGGGCTGAAGCGAGCTCTTTGTCCAGTTGACAGGGAGACCCAGGTGTTCAGATGGTCGAGGAGGACTGGACGAAGAGACAGTAGCTCCATCTGTGATTGTGCCAAAATCAGCCAGTCGTCCAATAGTTCAAATTCGCAGCCTGGCTCCCAGGGGGCGGAGCGCCGTATCCATGCACTTCGTGAACCGCACGGGGTGCTAAGGATAGGCCGAACGGGAGGACTGTTTGTTGCTTCTGAAATCACTGTAGTTCGGGCCGCGCCCGAAAGCCGTGGAGGCGCGACGGAACTGTAACAGATAGCCGTATTTTATTGTGCTTAGCACCCATGGGAGATTCCAGGATAGCTTCCCACGCTTAGAAGCGTGACACTAGCGGGTGACTGGCTATATCGGCCTGATTGTTGCACATAGCGGGCTGGACACAGTGTGTGGGCGCGCTGAGAATGTTTAGGCAACGGGACCTACACTCAAGGGGAAGTGTCCGCTTTTTGAGAGTGGGCTCTGACAGAGGCACAGGGAGTGTGGTGCTTTGTATGCGTGAGGACACACAGGATGTGGGCGCATATTCTACACAAAAAGCGTGCGTATACAACACATGTATGTGTATAGACATAGGCGGGCTGAGCACGTGTGTGAGCGCGCTTACAGTGTGAGCGTGGTACAGGTGTGGTGTTTGTGTGTAGGAGTGAACACTGAACTGTGGGCACATATACTACACTTATAGCATGTTTGGTGTAAGCCAGACATTCTGCACTTATGCCCTGATTGCGTTTTAGCCTGATACAGGCTTCACAAGTGACGCGCAAGTGCGTGATAGAAACCTGAGCGCTGTGAGCGGCAGAGCCTATATATAGCCTGAAAGGCTGCACTTGTGGTGCGCGCGGGGGTCGCGTGCATGTAGGAGCGCGTGAGCGCTGCAAGCGGGCACGAGACTGCAGCGGGCACAAGTGTGGTGCTTGAGTATAGGAGTGAACACTGCACTGTGGGCACATATACTACACTTATAGTATGTTTGGTGTAAACCAGACATTATGCACTTATGCCTGTTTACATTTTCGCCTGATACAGGCTGCACAGGTGACGCGCGCGCAAGTGCGTGATGGAAGCCTGAGCGCTGTAAGCGGCAGAGACTAAATATAGCCTGACGCGCGCGGGTCGCGTGCATGTAGAGACGTGAGCGCTGCGAGCGGGCACGAGACTGAAGAGGCTGGGATGCACGCGACCTGGCCGTGTAATGAGAGCGGGCAGAAAGAAGATGTGAGCACGGACGTGGGCACATCTGTTACAGATAACACTCAGGCGGCATAGCCAGCTAAGAGAGTGGGCTCTGTTAGACACGGGGTGTGCTTGAACAGCATTGGCGTCAATCCGAGTATGTCGGTGTTCATTGCAGGCGTTCATGTAGATAACAGGCTCGTTGCTGCAAAATAGACAATTTGGCCGCTAGAACGAGGAAGAGAAACGTTAGAGAGGTGGGTGCTAATCCGGCCTCGGCGGGCTGAAGACACACTCGTTTCTCATGTCGCCGCTGACGCAGCTGAGCGCGGGAGAGCTGCGGCCGCTTTCTGAAACGTCGGAAGCTGTGCCGCGAGCTCAGAGCTGCATACAATTATCTGCAAAAGCCGGACACGGGTCTCTCTGGCCAGGGAGCTTTGTGTTTTACCACTGAGCCAGCAGCAGTAAGACACAATAAGCTGAAAAGCGCGAGCAGATAAGGGGGCGTGTTAGTGGCGAACAGGTCCAGCCTGGCGAGACCAACAGTAACACAAACTCATTCACGGTGAAGCTATGCACGGGGGCGTTTATGGCCGCTCGAACGAGGAAAGAGAAACGTTAGAGGATGTTGACCGGCCTTGGCGGGTTAAAAACACACTCGTTTCTCATGTCGTGCAAAAAATTATCTGCAAGAGCCGGATTCGAACCCGGGTCACTCTGGGCGCGAAAAGCTTTGTGTTTTACCACTGAGACCACAGCAGTAACACACAAGCACAGAGAAGCGCGAGCAAATGAAGAGGGCGTGATGGTGGCGAACAGGGACCAGCCTGGCGGGACTGCACACACCATTGATAAACCCATTTCGGTGAAGCTATGCGCGGGGCAAGCTAGCTCTCTTGTAAAGTAAAGAAAGCTAGCCGCGGTCGGCACAGCTGTAGCGGCTCGTCCCATACAGCGCGGGACTCGGCGCCTGAGAAGGGAGCATGCAGGAGGTGTGCGAGGCATCTCTAAAAAGACGCTCGCTGCTCTTCTGTGAAAATACACAACACAAGCAAAATACAAATGTACGGGAGACGGCGCCGGGAAATGGGCCGAGCCGACAGGATGGCTGGAGGTGGCGAGGGCGGCCGGGTTCCTCGAGACTCCTGCCTTCCACACGCTCGGTGAGGAGATGCCTTCTCGACGGCGCACGGCTTGTGCTTCGAGAGGTCAGGCCAGGTGCCCAGTCTAGCCTCGCTGGAGATGAAGCTGGGAAGCCCAGCGGAAACCCAGCCGCTCATGGACTTAGACTCGGCTGAATCGCTGGCGGGGCTCTGGCTGAGTGAGAGTTGTCTGCTTCTCGGTGGTCACGAGCTCAACCGAGCTACCCTCAGAGGCTGTGGCAGCAGTTCTCCTAACTGAGCGAACCGAATGAGCTGTGAGCTCAGCCGGCCCCACGGTCATGCTGCAGTGAACTGTGAACACTGAACACGGAACTATGAGGATAATTTTTTGGCTTCAGACTCTCTCAGAAGATGATGACTCTGACACCGCCCTCACGGTTGAAAATAGGAGACTATGGCTGCATTGTCTGAGCGGATGCAATGCGCGGTGGACCCCGAATGCCGGGCAGGAAAAACGCGAGCGAGTCTCGACCGTGAGCTCATCTCCAGACAGTTTATGTGTAGGGAGCTCTCTTGAACTGACCAGTGGCCAGAGGCCGGTGAGCCCTCGCAGACCGCACCTCAACCTGAGTCCTGGATGCGTCTGTCGAAAGACTTATCGTCGAGAGACGGTTCCCATGGTAACGCCCCACTGAAACCATTCTGCCACTGTCCATGGTTGCAGAGCCGGATACAGGTCTGCTGTAACTTTGATCAGCTGGCGGCCCGTGGTCCACGCACGGTGAGACACACGGCTCTTCAGACCAAGCTGAGGGGGCGCATGCGCCAGTAGACCCAGCTGAAGTACTGCGGAGGCTGAGGCCATGTAACCCAGCGCCTTCTGAAGAGTTTTCAGAGGTGTGAGGGTGTCCATCTGAACAGGATGCGGCGAGACGCTGAACACGGCGCGCGCGCGCTGTAGATAAGCGAGCCGTCATAGCCACTGAGTCTCAGATCTATTCCCAGGAAGGAAACTCGTCTGATAGGGCTGAAGCGAGCTCTTTTGTCCAGTTGACAGAGAGACCCAAGGTGTTCAGATGGTCGAGGAGGACTGTACGAAGAGACAGTAGCTCCATCTGTGATTGTGCCAAAATCAGCCAGTCGTCCAAATAGTTCAGAAAACTCGCAGCCCCTGGCTCCGCAGGGGGCGAGCGCCGTATCCATGCACTTCTGTGAACGTACGGGTGCTAAGGATAGGCCGAAACGGGAGGACTGTTTGTTGCTTCTAAAATCACTGTAGTTTCGGGCCGCGCCAAAGCGTGAGGGCGGCACGGAACTGTAACAGATAGCCGTATTTTATTGTGCTTTAGCACCCATGGGGAGATTCCCAGGATAGCTTCCCACGCTTGAGAAGCGTGCACACTAGCGGGTGACTGGCTATATCGGCCTGATTGTTGCACATCAGCGGGCTGGACACAGTGTGTGGGACGCGCTGAGAATGTTTAGGGCAACGGGACCTACACTCAAGGGGGAAGTGTCCGCTTTTGAGAGTGGGCTCTGGACAGAGGCACAGGGAGTGTGGTGCTTTGTGTATGGGCGAACACAGGATGTGGGCGCATATTCTACACAAAAAGCGTGCGTATACAACACATGTATGTGTATACACATAGCTGGGCTGAGCACGTGTGTGAGCGCGCTTACAGTGTGAGCGTGGTACAGGTGTGGTGTTTGTGTGTAGGAGTGAACACTGAACTGTGGGCAACATATACTACACTTAGTAGCATGTTTGGTGTAAGCCAGACATTCTGCACTGATGCCTGATTGCGTTTTAGCCTGATACAGGCTGCACAAGTGACGCGCGCAAGTGCGTGATAGAAACCTGAGCGCTGTGAGCGGCAGAGCCTACAGAGAGCCTGAAAGGCTGCACTTGTGGTGCGCGCGCGGGTCGCGTGCATGTAGAGACGTGAGCGCTGCAAGCGGGCACGAGACTGCAGCGGGCACAAGTGTGGTGCTTGAGTATAGGAGTGAACACTGTGACTGTGGCACATGTACTACACTTATAGCATGTTCTGGTGTAAACCAGACATTATGCACTTATGCCTGTTTACATTTTGCGCCGATACAGGCTGCACAGGTGACGCGCGTGCAAGTGCATGATGAGAAACCTGAGCGCTGTAAGCGGCAGAGACTAAATATAGCCTGACGCGCGCGGGTCGCGTGCATGTAGAGACGTGAGCGCTGCTGAGCGGGCACGAGACTGAAGAGGCTGGCGACGCACCTCGACCTGGCCGTGTAACAGAGCGGGCTGAAAGAAGATGTGAGCACGGACGTGGGGCACATCTGTTAACAGATAACACTCAGGCGGCATAGCCAGCTAAGAGAGTGGGCTCTGTTAGACACGGGGTGTGCTTGAACAGCATTGGCGTCAATCGAATCTGTCGGCGCTATCTGCAGGCGTTCATGTCATAACAGGCTCGTTGCTGCAAAATAGACAATTTGGCCGCTGAGAACGAGGAAGAGAAACGTTAGAGAGGTGGGTGTGAACCGGCCTCCGGCCGGGCTAAAAACACACTCGTTCTCCATGTCGCCGCTGACGCACTGAGCGCGCGGCCGCTTCCTGAAACGTAAGAAAGCTGGCCGCGAGCTCAGAGCTGCATACAATTATCTGCAAAAGCCGGACACGGGTCTCTGGCGCGGGGAGCTTTGTATTTTACCACTGAGCCACAGCAGTAAGACACAATAAGCTGAAAAGCGCGAGCAGCAAGGGGCGTGTTAGTGGCGAACCAGGTCCAGCCTCTGCGCGAGACCAACAGTAACACAAACTCATTCACGGTGAAGCTATGCACGGGGCTCGAGGACGAGAGGAAAGAGAAACGTTAGAGGATGATTGACCGGCCTCGGCGGGTTAAAAGCACTCGATTTCTTAGTGTCGTGCAAAAGATTATCTGCAAGAGCCGGATTCGAACACGTGGTCTCTCTGGGCGTCAAAGCTTTGTGTTTTACCACTGAGCCACAGCAGAACACACAAGCACAGGAGCGCGAGCAGATAGAGAGGGCGTGATGGTGGCGGACAGGACCAGCCTCGGCGGCGGGACTACACACCATCCATAAACCCATTCTCCGGTGAAGCTATGCGCGGGGGCAAGCTAGCTCCCTTGTAAAGTAAAGAAAGCTAGCCCGGTTGGCACAGTGTAAGCGGCTCTTGCCCCACATACAGCGCCGACTCGGCGCTGAGAGGGGAGCGAGCATCAGGGTGTGCAGAGGCATCTTTAGAGAGACGCTCGCTGCTCTTTTGTGAAAACACACAACACAAGCAAAATACAAATGTAAGGATACGTCGCCGGATGGCCGTCAGCTCGCAGGATGGCTGAAGGTGGCGAAGACGGCCGGCTTCCTCGAGACTCTGTCCACACGCTCGCTAAGAGATGCCTCTCGACGGCGACGCGGCTTGCTCTGAGAGATCAGCAGGTGCGTATAGCCTCGCTGAAGAGATGACGAAATCGGGAAAACAGCGGGAAACTCGCTATATCTAGAGAGCTCTGGGGCCACTGCCTGCTCGGCGGTGCTCTGACTGCAATGAGAGCGTGTACTGCTCTCTCATTGGTCACCGGGTTTCGAACCGGAGACCCTGCCCAACAGGCCGTCAGCAGTTCTCCCTGAGCGAACCAATGAGGCTGCTAGCTCAGCCCGCTGATGGCTCTGCTGTGCAGTGAACTGCGTTGACATTGGATACAAAATTATAGGGATAATTTTTTGGCTTCAACTTCTCAGAAAAGATGAATCTCTTCCCGTAGCGTAAGCTAGCTTACGCAATACGAGAAGAACCTCTCCCGTAAGAGAACTCCTGTATTTTAACCTGAGTTATTAAAAATATAAATAATACCCCAGGCGGAGATCGTTACCGAGAATAGGATGACGCTGGACAGCAGAACTGTTTGCTCTACTCTCATATAAAAATAATGAACCACTGTGGCCCATCCCACAAATACACTCTTAAAGAAGTCTTAAAGAATGCAAAGTCTGCAACAAATTTGTACAATAACTCACTAAAAGAGTAAAGAAAGTTATGTGAAATGAAAAAGAAAAACTGTAAAAGAAAAGCAATATGAAATGAAAAGAATGTGTGGAATGAAAATAAAATGTAAAGAATATATATATATATATATATATATATATATATATATATATATATATATATATATACAACGGTATTCTCATTCCCAAGGCGCCATATTTTGACACTTTTGCAAAAGCGTAGATATACAACGCACAGGGTACCCTTTAGCGCCAAATGAGACGGTTAAGTTTAGGTATGGGGTTGGGGTAGGGTTAGGCCACTGAGGAGGCGCTTTCTGCCAGCTCTCTTTACGTCTTTCTGCAAAAGCGTTGTATATGGCGCTTTGGATGAGGGCTGCTCTGGGTGCCGAAAATTTCTTTTTTCAAATGTGAAACTTGCCAGGTATGTCCAGAGTTGGGGTTTTCCAGCTAAAACGTGTCTGGAGAGTTGCTGGATCAGCTTTCTGCAAATAATATGTGCTGCGGCTAGGGTGCATGT